>WWPM01008084.1:0-17630 GCA_023279145.1 Glomeris maerens | reverse complement strand
CGCAGCAACAAAGACAAGATAGGATCTAAGCCACTGCTTAACTGGTGCACACAGATAGCAAAGGGCATGGCTTACCTGGAAGAGAAACATCTGGTGCACAGAGATCTCGCAGCCAGGAACGTCCTAGGTGTTTTTTCTATATACGAACATTTTTGGGAAAACAATCTCTAATCGTCCACTAGAAACTACTACTAATCCTCTTCCTTGTGATATGTATCGGTCCGCAGTTCAAACACCCGGATATGTGAAGATCACCGACTTTGGGTTGGCTAAATTGTTGGACATCGATGAGACAGCGTACCAAGCTACAGGGGGAAAGGTGGCCATTAAATGGTTGGCCCCTGAATGCATCCATCATCGGCGCTACACGCACAGTAGTGACGTGTGGGCTTTCGGTTAGTTCTTATATCACATGTTAAAATCTTGATAACGAGTTGGTTGTCATTACAGGGGTGACCGTATGGGAGTTGATGACATATGGCAGTCGGCCTTACGAAAACATCCCGATAAGGGATGTTCCTGAATTTTTGGAAAAAGGCGAGCGGCTCACCCAGCCTCGGATATGCAGCATTGAAGTTTACATGATAATGTTGAAATGAAAGTGTTACTTTGAAATTTCTGACTTCCCGTGGCGTTTGAAGATGTCTAACGGGCAGCTGCACCTATGCAGGTTGGATGTTGGATGCCGAATCGCGGCCTTCTTTCCACGAGCTGGCGGAAAATTTTGCAAAAATGGCGCGTGATCCTGGTCGTTATCTGGTCATCGAAGGGGACAGTTTGATGAGACTGCCCACGTACACACCCAAGGATGAGCGGGAATTGATCAGAAGAATGCGCGTTACCACTGAAGGGACGGAAGGCATCATGGACGCCGAGGATTACCTTAGATTTAAGTGCCAAGATGACAACAGGATTCAGGTCATGAGCAGCCACACTTACCTGGAAGTTGTTGATAACTCTTCCTGTGGTGGTGACCCTGCATGCACAGCTGGTTAAGTGAGATCATCCTGAGTAGTACTTTGTCTTTGACAGTTGACGGCAACTTTCTTTCTTGTTGGCAGAATTGGGCAAAAATGGAAAATACGTGCCTGACATTTTGTCAGTGAAAATTGAAGAGCCTTTCGATGAGGAGGATTATCTGATAGCATTGCCACCGGAGTATGACTATGCTTATGATGACTTGGAAGGGTCCAGCCAACAAGGTGCAAACCCTATTTGGCATGGTACATAATTCATCCCTTCTTATAAGCTTGGATTCAATTATATTAACATGATTTACAATGCTTTTTCCTTCTACACGTAATTTTGTCATTCCATGTATTTTAAATCGCTTTCTTTGTTTTCTTATAATGCAGTGGAAGATACAAAGTTATCAAAGGAGTACTTGGAGCCAGTGATAATAACAGACAATCCTGAGAATGACACGATGTCAATCGGTGGTTCGGAAACCATACTGTGACCACTTAAGAATCTTAGCAGCAATGACGATTAAACCATGAGTGCATTAACAATTTGGCCCTCTGTTTCCCTTAATCCTCCGTCAGGCGCACCTGATCTGAACGACACAGCAATTACATTTTTCATTTCCCCTGTTCCCACTCCCAGCATCAGAGCTCCTCCTACTCAGTACCTTCCCTACTTTTTAGGGGGAACCGAACCTTTGTGGTCAGTTTTCCCATCACTTCCTTGGGGAGTCGCAAAAGAGCCTTTGGAACTATCAGGCTAACTGCGCCCGAAGTCGTTGTGGTTCGAATGTCAGTAGTCTCTCATTAATTCCTCTAAAATAGTGCAAGCTTCTCATTTTTGGAATGCATAGTTTCTTTAAATACATCGCTACGAGGGTGCGCCTGAACTCGAGTCAAAATGTGCGCCCGACGCAGAAATATAATATTACAGTCCTCCCTTGTTAATCCGGCTCTTCGATTATCCGCGCATCCGGTAATAGGGCGTTTTTTTTGCTGTCTCCTGGAATTTTTTTAGTAAACTTGTCGGGTTGTGAATGAAGATTTGAATTTTAAGAATTTTTGTACATTCTTGCAGATAGAATTTATTCCATTCACTCTGTTGTTTTTTTGCTGAAATTTTAAATGGTGGTTCCTGCAGAATTTTTGCAATGACTGAAAATAATCTTTAGAAAATCTACAAATAGTTGTACAAAATCGAAAATTCTGAAAAATATCTGCAAACTATTAATATATTTTCTGCAGAAAATCTGCAGTCGCAGTTGCTTCTGAAAATATGTTACAGTTTCTACACATAAATATTTATTTCTGCAGATAAGCTACAAAATTATAGGAATTGCTGTCTAGGGTGTAGTTACAGAACAGGTAAATTTGTTCTTAATTTGTACTATATTAACTTGTTTACCTTCAATGCAAATGTTTAACATACATGCCCTACATGGTATGTGTACAATAAAATGTAGTTTCTACTGTGAAAATTCGTCATTATTAGTTAATTTCTGGTAATCCGGCGGAGCTCTCGTCCCATATCTGCCGGATTAACGAGGGAGGACTGTCACTAAAAGTATTTGTTGCATGAAATTTCATTTATTTCATTAGGATACATCCCTTGAAGGCTAAATACGGTGTATTTAAATTTATTAAGTTGTAGGTTGCCAAGAACTACCTTTTTCAAATCTGTCCCTGCCAGGCACACTGCGCCCGTACTGGGGCAGTAAAAGGTGCGCCCGACGGATGGTTAAACTACAAAACAGTATATTCCGATAATGATAATATTTTGAGATAAATCTTTGATACGAAGATAATGCCGAGAATATAGAGGGATTGATCTACCCCACGGACCAATTTGAAAAAGAATATGTTCGGCACCAAGCTCTATTGGAGAATCAAAATTGGTTATTGCTGTAAATTGACGGGAACATGCAAATGAGTGAAAGAGGGGCAAATTTGAACTTGAATTTCTAGGTAAGAGTTAATAGACTCAATTAATGGATTTCAGAAATACAATGCATACATTAACATTGGAAATATTTTGAAAGCAATTTCCACTATTTTTGGAACAATAAAACTAGGATCATTGTTCTAATTTTTTTTTTAGAAAAAAAAACAACTGTTAGCTGGCCCCTATGACATCACACAATGTTTTGTTATGGACTAGGTTCTACCCGTATCCAGTGTCACCTTATTCACCTTGCAATCACCCCAATTGTTCGGTGTTAATTTTTGATGAAGGGAAACTGCAACTGATGGATGCTTACTGCTTAAAGGTGACCTGACAAGGTTTTGTAACATACTCTGAAAATGACACTGTAGAACAATCACCACAAAATAAAGAAACTACTTTTTGGAATTTTTTTAAAAAAAATTATTTTACGAGATATTTGGAGACAAATTGGAGTAAAGAGTGAAATGTTTGCACATGCGCAGTTGAGTTGATGACGTCACTCAATGACGTTGACTCCAAGTATTGAAAGCCAACTTGCTCAAACCAGTTTTGAGCACATGTGCATTTTTCAGTTTCTGGTTTCAAAAATCACCCAGGGCATTTCCACAGCACAGGTGCACGATCCGCCATTTTTGCTCGCTATTGTTAGGGCCTTTGATTACTGCTACGGATGGCACCAATACAAGTAGAAATTTGACACTCAACAGGTTTATCTCCCTATCTACGCCTGTCGACTGTCACTCCACTGTAGTCGATTCAACTGCTCTCAGTTTGAAAATGGCTTAGCAGAAAAATCTGAAAATTTGCAGGAAGGTTCCACATTATGTGGAATATATTTCCTTCAAATTTCATAAATATTAAAAATGTCGAAAATTACCATGTCAGGTCACCTTTAAAGTATTAGTCTGAACTGCGAAATACCACGCCTTTGTTAGACCAAAAGAAAAACTGTAACATCGATGCTCTCAACATTGAAACTCAAAACTCGAAGCTCGAGCGCAATAATAACATCCACAGAACAATGGAAAACGAAGTTGAAAAATTGCACTTATTAATGCCACACCCTTTAAGGCTATATGGAAGAGCTTTGGCGCGGAGAATTGTCTCCTGCAGGTGGCGCTCTCTTTCGTATTCTAATACATGGAGCAGCTTTTCCACTTTTTTACCCTTGTAATGAAGTCAAAGAAATGATATAAAAATTTATTAAAATGCTATCAATATTTAGCTACTAAACTCATGTAGCAGAATTTTCAAATTCCTCTTGGTTTTTATGTAAAAAAATCTCGAAATTTCTAAGTGCTAGAAAAGTTTCAGCAAAATTGCTGGAAATGTACACAGGTTGTTTATCATCCGATTTTCTTGCTTAAAGTTTGTTTTCTGCCATAACTGACAATGCCCGGCACAATTCTGGCATCAAACGTTATGTAACACCGTTTTTAAAGAAAACTAAAAAAATTCATTGCAGTCTTTTTCTTAATCCAATTAGCACCCTATTCTCCCTACAAATGGATAATCGCAGAGATTATAGAGGGGTGCACTGTAGTTGTAGGGCCAAGAAAATTTGGCCACCTGGACTTCTGGTGTATTGTGAAACCGTTTTAGTTTGCACAGTGGAGGATATTTTTCACCAAATAAATTATGTTTGCCTTTTTGTAAACTTCCTAGAGAGTTTTATTCAGTCTTCCATTATTTATTGAAATGTATGCATGTTATTTGTGATCTGATTTTCTTGCTTAAAGTTTGTTTTCCCAAACAAGTGACCATGCCAGGCACAATTCTGGCATCAGATATTACGCAAAATGTTTTTTAATCTAAAATTTTTCTTGCTTTGCTTTGCTTTCTAATCCCAAGAATTTCTATTTGTTGGGAGAAGAGGGTGCAAACAAATGCAAAAGTAAATGGGACAGATTCCAAGCCTTGTACCATGTCCTGGTCGTGTGCACTTAGGCTACGGTTTGGGTTACAAGTGTGGATTATAAAAATTTTAATAATCTATATGGTTAATTGTGCCTGGCAGCTGATTTTTTAGAACTTGCTGCAAAAAGTGAGACCTTCGGCACAAAACTCGTAGTCCACAAAACAACATATCAATACCAATGATGCTATATATAAATTTCAAAGAATTCCCACACCCGACTTTGTGGAAAAACAGTTAACATTTTTCGCGGCTCTGCGCATTGAGAAAGGGGAATTGGTGGCATTCGAAACGCAAGTGTCTGATCAACATCTGACACGACACCATGAAATTAATCATGGGATTCACTACGTCGTTGTTTCTTCTCTTGCCGCTTTTGTCAATATGCACAACTTCCATCAAAGAAAAAGGTAAGGAAAACAATACCCCCCTCCCTTTCGTTTTGAAATTAATTTCTCATATAATCCGGGATATACTGCATGATATCCCATACCGTACATCACGTGCTACAAATGTGAATGTGATGAGGATTTCGATGCGTGTTATTAGGGTACGTGACTTTACTAACCATGCGAAACAAATTTTTGGTACCGAAGATTGAGCGTACATGCAATACGCGTTCGCAGTTTTTAATGTCTGCCTGTGATGCGAAACGCGATTGTCAGTAAAATTCAAAAGCATATATCAGGATAGTATTTTCAAACTATACCTTACCAAGCTTTGAGAAAAAACTTTTGAAAAGTGCACTGAATTCGAAAGCGAAAGAAAAATCTCATCATTTGCAACTCTACTTAACGGAATAACTTCCATGTTTGTCGTAGAAGTAAAAAGATTACAGTATAATTTATCAATAACATTGATTGGCATTGACACTGTTAAAATTAGTAAAAGTGTGATGTCATTACATGGCGTACGAAGGCGCAGAGGGGTTAAAGTTCAGTCTATGAATTCCCAACAATAACAGTAATGGCGGAAACATTGCGTTGGTTTTCTGTATTTCCTTTGCAGCATGAGCTTTTCTGTATTTTTGATAGTCAGTGGCTCAGTAGATTTTGCACTTGCCTGTTCGTGTCAATGCAGATCTGAAAATAAATCATCTAAGCAAATTGGTCGGTTCCTGTTCTTCTAAGACAACAAATTTAAGGCAAGGCGATTTCAGGTAGAAATCGTACTAGTCTCAACAGACACAGTATTGTATTTTTTCAATAAGTATATTGTCGGCAATGGATACACGTACACCGTCTGGAAGCCCCCCTCCACGCGGTGCCAATATTTCGGTTGTTCGTTTTGTTATAGTGGAAGTTGGTATCGCAAGGGGTGGACATTTGACATGAAACTACGAAATTATAATACTGGGATTCACTAAGTTCTTCTTTCTTCTCTTTCCATTTTTGTCAATGAGCGTGACTTCAATCAAAGGAAAAAGTAAAGGAAACAATGAAGTCTTTTTTTGGAATGCAGTCACCACCATTGTTTATCCATATTATGAGTGTTTTAAAGGGGTGACTATTGATATTTATCCCATATTCCAAGGTCTCGTGATAAAATTAACGAAGTGCAGGTTATCATTATCCCATTTGAGTTGCCAAGCACATCAGATTCTACATAAACGCTTATCTTTGCTGACGATATCCTAACACTACAGACAAAAGCATCTGCTGCAAAATGCTCTAAAGTGATTTCAAAATGTGTATTCAATCTTGAGAATTGCGAAGTGACTTTAAACTTACAGGTTCAATAATATTTCGTTATAATTCCTCTTGGAATGTATTAATAGTACTAGTACCGATATAATTGTTCGCGTGTGCAGTTCAACATGCAATCATTTTTTTTCTTAAGAACAGTTTGTGATGGAAATGTCCATGTGAACAGCGGCAACATTGACAGCTTCAAGGATTGCACAAAAATCAACGGATACCTTCTCATCGATGAAAGGACATTCTCCGGGTATCGTCAAGTATCATGTTTCGTGTTTTCAACAAAAATTGATGCGATTCTGTGAATTCAGAGATTTTTAAATTTCACAGCCACATTTTGAGTAAGGTTGCATGTGCATAGCCATTGTAATACTTAATTATATCTTGGAAAACTCGTGAGATTTATAAACGGTCATGGAAGTTTTTTTGTGGTGTTGCACTCAGCGATGGAGTCTGTAGAAACATCGTAAGATTGCATTCGCAATAGATTGCAGTTTATACACTGTTTGCTGAAATAAATAGCAACTCACAAACTACAAAGAATAGCTTTTATTGATAGTAAATACTTCATACTAAATTCGACAAACTTTTCAAAAATATCTATAGAGGTTTCAGACTCTGACTGCCGTTCGGGGTGATTGAGCTCCCTAATTGTAAGAACAAATAGGAAATGGTAATGTTTGAAGTCTATCTACGTAGACAGCTGTGTAGAACATGAGTTCGGGTTTCATGAATATGCAATTAATCCCAAAATATATACATTTATGCTGATATTACTTATAGTCATTTTCCCCGGTTTGGCGGCAACTGCTCTTGATAAATCCAGAATAAGAAAGGAAGTTACACAAAATAAGGAAAAGGAAATCTGCACAGGATGTAACATTAATATAAACATGCTTAGTAAAAACATGAAAAAATCGAAGTTAACAAGAATGCTGAAATAAGACAAAATCAATTTATTAACCTGCGGAAACATTAATTGAGATAATTTTTCAAATGACGACGAATAAGTCAAGAATTTGTGTCATAGTTAGATATATAAATGAGTTGTAAAAGTTGTGTAATTTTAGGCAGACACCAATTCACGCATTTAGTGAATACATATACTTAATAAAAAAAAACTTACTGCAGTTTCATGGCTGAGGAAAGAGGGAAATTCCTTGAAATCTAGAGCTATGTTTGCGAAATTCACAATCTTGAACGAATGAAGAATTTTACTCCCAATGTAATAAACACCTGTCGGGCTTCTGTTTTTTCAGCAATTTTGAACACAAGGAGATGGAACCAAGTGAACTCGAGGTGTTCAGCACTCTTCGGGAAGTCTCACATTTAGAGTTCAATTGGGCATATCACCCAAACTTCACAGACCTGCATTACTTCAGAAACCTAGAGAAAATTTATGGGAGGTAAATATAGCTGATTTCGCAATTTTATGTTTAATTTTTCGCAGTCAGCCAATTTCATGCACTATTTTGATTGTTGGCCTGACGGGGAAGACTTTCAAGGTCTTAGCATCTACGGAACTTCGTTGAAGTCTCTTGGTTTGCGCGCTCTAAAGGCGATATATGTTATCGTGGATATTCAAAGTAATGCTAATCTATGCTTCACTGATGATATCAACTGGAAGAAGTTTATACCTTTTGACACTTATATTACCGTGGAAAACAATAGGCCGAAAAACGAATGTGGTCAGTTACCATTTCACGTGACCAGAGTTTCAAATGAAGCAAGACCTATTCTTCATTTCTTGTTATTGTTTGCAGTTGCTGAGGAAATGGTCTGTGACAAGTTTTGCTGGCGGGATGGTTGCTGGGGACCCAGCGTCGAAGATTGTCTGTCATGCGTGATGATCTCTCCGGAAAATAAGTGCCTGGACACCTGTTCTTACCCGGGGTAATTAAATTGTCTTCCAGAATACGTCATAAGCCTGGTCATTGCTGGAGTAATGTATTTTGATTACCAGGCTTTACCGATCGGGGTTTGAGACGTGCGGAAAATGCGACGAGATGTGCAACGAAACTTGCACACCGCATGTAGGATGCTTGGTATCATTTATTTTACACGAATGTTGGGTTAAATAAGTCATTGAATATGACCTTTGGATTGCGAGACTGGAGATAGTTGACTTCAATCAGTGGGTTTCTAAGCCGTCTTTGTTCGAAAGTCTAGAAAGTTTGTTCTTAAAATGAATATTTCCCATGCAAATGCACAGTGCGTATCAACCGACTGGAAAAATACCAATTATAACATTTTGCTTATTGATCTGAGAATTGAAATCAATAGTTCCACATTTTCTTTTACGACCATCGTCAAATTCTGTACAAAGAGATCAAATGCACTCCACGTAGGTATATTCTTACCAAATTTGGTGAATTTCTATTAAAAATAAGCATAGTTGTTAACAATTAAAAATGTGGCAAATATTTTGGGTGACAGCGCAGTTCTAATTTAGAAAATGTTTCTATCGTCCTGTACTCGTAAACAGGAACCTTGGGATTGCAAGAAATGCTTTAAGGATGGACCATACTGTGTTGACAGTTGCCCAGAGAAGAAATACCAAATGAACGGCGAATGTGTGCCGTGCAATGAAACATGCGCCTTTAGCTGCACAGGTCCAGGGGGATTTGTTGGTCCCGGAGGATGCGATACCTGTGACAAAGCGATTGTTGACAGTGAAAATCCCAATGAAATCGTACGCTAATTATGGCTTTGTAATCATAAATGCTTGTACGATGATATTTGACGATTCATTGCGCAGATTTTTTGCAAAAATATCACCGAGCCGTGCTTGGAAGGTTACTTCGCTGATCTGATCGGCGTGAACGAAACCGCAAAGGGATTGAAATCCATGGCCGGGAAATATGTAATTTTTAACTTCTTGTGACAAGAGTGGTCTTTTCGCCGTAACGCTACGGCGAGATAGCATTGGTTGTCCGTTGCAGATCTGCCGAAGTTGCCATCCGAATTGCCAAAAGTGCAAAGGTTATGGATTAGACGTGTCTTTGTGCGACATATGCCTAAACTTCCGCACCGATGAGCAGTGCGTTGACGAGTGCCCCGAGGAGTACTACGTGGTCAACAACACGAAAAGTTGTCTCAGGTGTTCCCCTGAATGCAAGGGATGTTACGGGTCCGGATCAGAGCAATGCGAGTCGTGCAGGAATTACAAGGTGCACGTTGGAGGCAATACCACCGACAAGGTAATAGAGTTGTAGACGCTGTTTCCTACATTCAATCTGCTGATGCTGGTTTGTCCCATATACAGTTCTACTGTTCATCCAATTGTCCGGAAGATAAGCCTCATGTGGTTTACGAAGGCGAAGACGGTCGGTACTGCGTGCCTTTCAATACGACAAAGGGATCGCAGCAAGGGTATGTTTCAGTCATTTTCAGCTGAAATTTATTCCTTGTTTTCATTGTAATCGTGAAGGCGATTTTGTTCACGTGCAGGAAGGTAATCAATGTTCCAGCCATCATCGGTGGTGTCGTAGGCTGCATGTTTTTCATCGGCATATTGGTGGCAGTGGTTGTCTACCAGTGCCGGCAAAGGGCTAAGTCGAGAGAAAACATTGTTAAAATGACGATGGTATTTCCAATGCAAATTTTTGTAAAACCTGTGCGAACGAACCCATGTCTTAAATTCCGTTCTCTGAGGTCATGAGCCTACTTGTCCATTTAGATAATGAGCGGATTGGAGGACGTTGAGCCTTTGAAACAATCAGACTTGAAGCCGAACCTGATGCAGTTAAGAATTGTCAAAGAAGTCGAACTAAGGAAAGGTGGCATCCTGGGCAAAGGAGCATTCGGTACTGTTTACAAGGTGCATCTTGATGTTACCCTGCTGATTGGCTCTGATCTCATTCCCCAAATAAATTCCGCATAAAATTCTGTTCATTGGCAGGCTCTTTGGGTTCCTGAAAACGACAAAATCAAAATCCCTGTCGCGGTCAAGTTCTTGCAAGAAGGCACCGGAACAAACACAAACAAAGAAATCCTGGAGGTAAAAATGTTTGGCAATTGTGAAGTATGATACTTGAATTTTGATGAATACAAACAGGAAGCATGCATCATGGCCAGCGTTGTGCATCCACACCTTCTGAAGCTGTTAGCCGTGTGCATGGCGTCGCCGATCATGTTAGTGACGCAACTCATGCCACTCGGTTGCCTTTTGGATTACGTGCGTAACAACAAAGACAAAATAGGATCCAAGGCACTTCTCAACTGGTGCATGCAGATTGCAAAGGGTATGGCTCACCTGGAAGAGAAACATCTGGTTCACAGAGATCTCGCAGCCAGGAACGTTCTAGGTATATTTATAGTCAAAATTAAAGTTTCTAATTATATTTACTCATCAGTACATAAACAATTATAAGGTAGTTATTGGGAAATTATAAAAGAAATAACTATAATTGTATTTACGGTCAAAGTATTTTTAGTTTGCATATTTTTACTTTCAGCAAATTAGATGAGATGTTAGTTAACGCTGATGGATATTCCACCTGAAATTTCACCATTGATTTCGGTTGCACCCTCAACTAAAACAGGATGCACATGTGTGCTTAATAAGGTCATTGCAGGGTGTTAAAGATTGGTAATGTTAAACCTATTGCGTATGAAACCTGGTTATTGAAAAAGCCAACCATGCTAAGCTGATGTTCCGATTCTGAATTATAATTTCACGAACCTTCTTAAAATTGCTGATATTGTAATGCATACCAAATCTATGGATCCCGTTGCTCACACATTGCACACGAGGAGTGATATGTAGCATCTCATGCTCTCCTAACATTATGCGTGTTCATTCAGCCATTGCTCTAATGTCGGTAATCCTCCAAGTTCATTAAAAGTCACATTATAATGAATATATTGTTTAGAGGGTATTTGGCATATTATCTTGCCCAGGCTTTTACATATTTTTGTGATGTGTCAGGGAGTGTCAGAATCTGGCAAGTATATTGCTATGATAATAGTCTGAATTGTCTCCATCCATGTACACTAGGTTTATTCTAAAATTTTAATGGGTATTGACATTTATGTAAAATATGCTAGCAATAAGAACTATTGTGAGTCATCCCTTCTGCATATGCTTCAGTTCAAACACCAGGATATGTGAAGATCACGGACTTTGGGTTGGCTAAATTGCTGGACATCAATGAGACAGCGTACCAGGCTACTGGG
The DNA here is from genome assembly GCA_023279145.1 of Glomeris maerens. Lineage (NCBI taxonomy): Eukaryota > Metazoa > Arthropoda > Diplopoda > Glomerida > Glomeridae > Glomeris > Glomeris maerens. The sequence continues at coordinate 5,933 of WWPM01008084.1, read as the reverse complement.
GGAAAGGTGCCAATTAAATGGTGCGCCCCTGAATGCATTCATCATCGGCGCTACACGCACGGAAGTGATGTGTGGGCTTTCGGTTAGTTCTTACTAGCATATCACATTTTATGATCTTGATAATGAGTTGGTTGTCATTACAGGGGTGACCGTTTGGGAGTTGATGACATATGGCAGTCGGCCTTACGAAAACATCATGGTCAGGGATGTTCTGGAATTCTTGGAAAAAGGCGAGCGGCTACCTCAGCCTGGGATATGCACCATCGAAGTTTACATGTTAATGTTGAAATGAAAGTGTTACAGTGAAATTTCTCACTTCCCGTGGAGTTGGAAGATGTCTAAAAGGCAGCTGTAATTTTGCAGGCTGGATGTTAGATCCTGAATCACGGCCTTGTTTTCAAGAGCTGGCGGAAGATTTTGCTAAAATGGCACGCGATCCAGGCAGGTATCTGGTCATCGAAGGGGACAGTTTGATGAGGCTGCCCACGTACACACCCAAGGACGAGCAGGAACTAATAAGAAGAATGAGTGTTACCACTGAAGGGACGGAAGGCATCGTGTACGCCGAGGATTACCTTAGATTTAAGAGCCAAGATGACAACAGGGTTCAGGTCAAGAGCAGCCATTCTTACCTCGAAGTTGTTGATAACTTTTCCTGTGATGGAAAGTACGTACCTGACATTTTGCCAGCGAAAATTGAAGCGTCTGTCGATGAGGAGGATTACCTGATAGCAGCGCCACCGGAATATGACTATGCTTACGATGACTTGGAAGGGCCCATCCAACATGGTGCAAACCCTTTGCTTTCTCATGATGCAGTGGAAGATACCAAGTTATCAAAGGACTACTTGGAGCCAGTGATAATGAGAGAATGCCACGATGGCAATCGGTGGTGCGGTAACCATACTCAGACCATTGACGAATCCTAGTAGCAATGACGATTTGGACCATGAGTGCATTAACAATTTGGCCCTTTGTGTGCCTTATCCCTCTGTCGGGCGCACCTGATCTGACAGGCACAGCAATTACATTTTGCTTTTTCCCTCTTCCCTTTCCCCTTCTTAACCGCAGTACCCCTCCAACTCAGTACTTTCCCAACTTTCAAAGGGGAGCCAAAAACATATGTGGTCAATGTTCCCGCCATTTCCTTGGAGAGGCGCGCATTAGAGCCTTTTGATCTATTAGGCTCACTGCGCGTGATGTCGTTGTGGTTCAAATGTCAGTAGTCCCTTATTAATTTCTCTAAAATAACGCAATGTTCTCATTTTTTGAATGCATGGTTTCTCTAAATACATCGCTACGAGGCTGAAGAATCTCAGTTTTTAGCGCTAAGTTACTTAGAACAGACTTTATTGATATACCGTAAATCCTCGATAATAAGCCCGGGCTTATTTTTTTTAATTTTTCCTTTTTGACCAGGCTAATTTACGAGACCGGCTAAAATTGGAGACCGGTTTATTCTGAAAATATCGTTACCATGGATACGTTTATGTAATGCAATATTCAAATCTCAATTTCTCATGATAAATGAAATTTATACTAAACAAATTAATTATTGTGATTTTGATGATAGGAAATGAAAACTATGAACTGAATTTGTATTTTTTTTTGAGGTTTAGTGAATTTTTTAGTCGTGTAGATCGGGTAATCCAAAAAAGGGGGCTTATTTTCGAGACCGGCTTATTTTGCAAATTTTGATTATTTAACCCGGCTTATTATCGAGACCGGCGTATTCTCGAGACAGGCTTTTTTTCAAGGATTTACGGTATTTCAAAAAAAGTGAGTACGAACTCAGGCAGATAATAGGTTAAATTACAAAACAGTATATTCCTATTGTCAGGAACATTTTTTCAGAAACGATTTCGTCGGCACTTCCGGTACGGGTGGAAGGAACGATACGGAACTGTTAATTATTATTTCTTTATTTCTTCCCTCCTTGGAGGTATAGAAAGGGTATACACAAATAAACAGAAGTTGTTATCTCGCAGTCGTTATCCTATTGACATTACTATGCTCCCTTGAAATTATCCTCTCCCACCTGTCTGCCACACTATGATTCCCCATTAATTTCTAATATTCTCTTCAGACGTGTAAATAATTTTGCTCCAACCCACTCAAAATTCAGGGCCTGTTCCAAACCCTCTTTACTTTGTTCTAGATCTCCCACCCCCACACAGCTCCATATGTGATCTAACGTTTCAGCCTGCTGATGGCACTTCCTACATCTCTTCTCATTTTCCTCCTTCCAATATTCTGCCGCTCTTACTTCCGTCCCTATTCTAAAACCCGCTAATGCTCTCATTTCTTTAATACTCAACTTTATATTTTTAAAATATGGCTTCTCTCCTCCCCTTGGTCTAATTTTTTGTATAACATATTATAGTTTGATTTTTGAATTTTATCTTCTCTCCTCTGTGATTCACTGTCAAATATTCTTTGTCCAAACTCCCTTTTAACATCATTTCCCAGGCGTTCCATATTATCTAATTCGTTTTCGCTTAATCCAACTTTCCCCAACCCCACTTGTTTCCCCCCTCTCCATTTCCCTATTTGCATATTCGGGTTATTTCGTCGGCACTTCCGGTACGGGTGGAAGGAACGATACGGAACTGTTAAACTTCTTTAATGAACAACTAAGCTGTGGTTAACAGCTTTTGCACGTTTCGATATTGAAGAGAACGGTAACGATGCAAACACAAACAACAGATTATTCCTTAAAACGGTGTTTCCAATGAGCGCGCCATGGTATACTGGGCTAACTCAAAAATTTCCGATTTTCGGTTTTTTATGAATCCTGATGTAGCTCATCATTATGAATGCATTGGTGAAATCCGTTTTTGTGGGCAAAAATTTGTAAAGGCTTCAATGAGCTATCTTACAGTTGGTATTGCCATTGGCACATTGCTATTTTCAGAACTTTAAACGCATTTATCTCAAAAGTGGAAAAAGTCAGTTAGCTCAGTTGTCCATGGCGCCCTCGATATAACCCCGGTTCGGGGTTTCAGCGATGGTTCACGGAGTTCGGTAGCAACGGATGAGTCACGCTGGTAAAAAAAAAAAAACGTCCCTGTCCGGTGCTGCCACCTGGTGGTGAGCGGATAATACTCACACTATTAATGATAATATTTTGAGATAAATCTTTGATACAAAGATAATGCCGAGAATATAGAGGGGTTGATCTACCCCATGGATCAATTAGAAAAAGAATATGTTCGGCACCAAGCTCTTTTGGAGAATCAAAAGTGGTTATTGCTCTAAATTTCCCAATGACATCACACAAAGTGTTGTGAGGGACTGGATTCTACACGAATCCAATGTCACCTTATTCACCTTGCAATCACCCCAAATGCTCGGTGTTAATTGTTGATCAAGAGAAACTGCAACTGATGCTTACTGCTTAAAGTTTTAGTCTGAACTGCGAAAAACCACGCCTTTGTTAGACCAAAAAAAATGTAACATGGATGCTCTCAACACTGAAACTCAATACTCGAAGCTCGAGCAAAACAAAAACATCCAAAGAACAATGGACACGAACTTGAAAAATGACACTTATTAATACCACACCTTTTAAAGCTAATGAACGGTTTCTATAAGCATTGGTGGCATTTTCACAACTCTTTTACTTAAAAGAAATGAGTTATTTCTCCAACACAATTGCTGAAACTCCTAACCCCGTAAACGACAACCGCAAATATTGCAGCAAACAAATACAAAAGTTAATGGAACAGCTTCCAATCCTTGTACCAAGTCCTGGTCGCCTGCACTGAGGCTAAAGTATAGTATTCATCCTCGGCGGAAAGTTTTCCGCCCTGGAAATCGAAAAGTACACGAAATTTTCCAGTGCCAGGAAAAGCAGGCGATGACGTCGCCAACTCCCCAAAATATTCAGACCAGGAATCGATGTTTCTTTCCCAGTCCCAAAGTTGGTGGAATGAGGTCCGGGAATGCTGACCGGGAAAGATTCCCGCTCTAAAAACTCGGAGGTTGAATACCACATGTATTCCCGGGGGGAATTTTCCTGACGGGAGCGATTCCCGGCACTTTCCGTCGAGGATGAATACTAGGCTTAATTGTGCCTGGCTGCTGAATTTGTAGACTTTGCTGCAAAAAGTGCGACCTTCGGCTTGAACTCATAGTCCACAAAACAGCATGTCAAGATCAATGATGCTACTTATAAATTTCCAAGAATTCCCACACCCGACTTGCTGGAAAAACAGCCAACATTTGTCGCGCTCTTCCTGTTGAGAAAGGGGAATTGGTGGCATTCGATGTCTGATCAGCATCTGACACGATACCATGGAATTAATAATGGGATTCACTAAGTCATTGTTTCTTCTCTTGCCGCTTTTATCAATGTGCACAACTTCCATCAAAGAAAAAGGTAAGGAAAACAATGCCTCCCCCTCCCCCCCCCATTTCGTTTTGAAATTCATTCCTCATATAATGCGGGATATACTGCATGATATCCCATACCGTACATCACGTGCTACAAATGTGAATGTGGTGATGATTTCGATGCGGTTGATTAGGATACGTGACTTTGCTAAGCGTGCGAAACAAATTTTTGGTACTGAAGATAAAGGGTACAATACGAGAGCCCAATTTTAATGTCTGCTTGTGATGCGAAACGCGATTGTCAGAAATATACAAAAGCATATAGTATCACAATTCACGCAATGTCATGTGATATATCAGATTTTACATAAACGCTTATCTTTGCTGACGACATCCTGGCACTGCAGACAAAAACATCGACTGCAATTTAATTCCGTAAGTCAATTCGTATCCAAATTTCAAGTTCAAAAATATTTTGTTACTGTTCCTGTCGGAATGTTTTAACAGTGCAGATAAAATTGTTAGTGTCAGTTCAACATTTTATTTTTCATTACGCACAGTTTGTGATGGCGATGTCCATGTGCACAGTGGCAACATTGACAGCTTCAAGGATTGCACAAAAATCGACGGATTGCTTGTCATCGATCAATATACATTCACTGGGTATCGTCAAGTATCATGTATCGTGCTTTCAGCAACAATTAATTGATGCAATTCTCTTTTAATTGAGAGATTTATAAATCTCACATCCATATTTCGAGTGAGCTTGCATGTGTACAGTGAAACCTGTAAATTTGAGCACCTGGATAGCCTGAGCACTCGCCCAAAATGAGCACTTTTTTATATCCCGGACGAGTCCCATTGACTTTACATTGCAAGATACCTGTTTTGAGTGAACACCTGTCTACTGTGATCATTGAGCACCCCTGATTGTTCCCAGCGACCGAAATACCTGTGTAGAATGAGCAGCAACGCTTGTTTTTTGCCGTCTTGTCAGCAGTGCTACATGTGATTGAGTTGCGAAGTTAGTTGTCTTTGATTTAATTCATCGTCAGTGGTGAAAATGCCTAAGCAAAAAATACATTGGGCTAACTTTGGAAGAAAAGAAAGAGGTTCTGGATCTTATCGACAACGGAATGAGCCAAAGAAAATTGGCAGCTCGCTTTGGTGTTTCGAATCGATCACCGATTAATTATTTTTCTTTAGTGTAGTACAGTACATATTATGCCCTTATTATGCCAGATGTATAGTGTGCATACTGTTTGTGTTTAAACCACATGTTTTAAGTGGTACCTGGATAGACTGAACACCTGTCTAATTTGAGCAAATTTTTCTTGCCCCACAAGTGCTCACATTACACAGGTTTTACTGCATTGCCTTTGTAATACTTAATATCCTGGAAAACTTCTGAAATTTGTAAACAGTCGACAACAATTTCGCGCAAACCCTTTGGCTGGCTAGAGCGATCGTGAATGGGGACAGTAATATAACCAAGCATGGTAAAAACACAAAAGAATCAAAGTTGACAAGAAATTGGTTTTTTAAATGCTGAAATAAAACATAATAAATTTATTATTCTGCATAAACATTAAAATAAT
>WWPM01008030.1:0-19357 GCA_023279145.1 Glomeris maerens | reverse complement strand
AACTGCTTTGTTTTGAATTGAAATGTAAACTATTTTTCGATTTATTTCATTCCTGATTTCAATTTTGACTTGGCGCGTTTGGGCCACCATACCAGTCCAATCCTTGAGGATTAACTGTACGTGTGCGACAGGCTTTATAGCCTGCAAAAATCCAAATGGTTTTTACTATTGCAAAAGACAGTTTGTTTATCGTGCAGCAACAAAATAATTGCGGTATTTTTTCTCTCGTAATGTTATAATTGCATGCGCTGAAATTGCAGGATAGTTTATGGTTTGGGAAGCAATTTTGAAGAAGTAATTTTATTGATGATTAGTGTGGCAGTGAAATACTCTGTGCTGATTGGCACAAGGTCAGAGTGGGGTTTGTTGATATTTTGGCGTACAAAACAAATAACCATTTTTCAACCGTCAAAGGCGTCAGTTGACTACAGACGTACAGCTCTTTTTTAAAGTTTGGATTCTGAGCTGAGAACTATTTCACGATCCTTTCTTACAAAAACGGGGAAAATATACAGTTTATAAGAAATCATGTATGCCTACCAATTTATATGATGTAATACATGCTTAGGACCAGCAGAATAAAAGAGCTCTGTCTTGCATGTTCAGAATATATGTAAAGGTGAGGTCTTTGAAAACTGATGGTTGACACGTGCAAGCCAGCTTGCAAAGGTGTGGTTGCAGGATATCTTAAAATAGCTTCACTGCCTATGCAAGATGAGAAAGGTGAACGTTGCATATTGAGAGGGAGAGACATATGTTCCATTACCCAGCATTTCCTGAAAAAAAATGTCTCACTCTATAGTAACCGCCCTGAGTCTTCAAATATTGTTATGGCAAAAATAGCAGGCCTAAAATGATTTTATCGTATGTGTAGTTTGAAAATTCTAAATGAACGTTATATGAAATTTGAATACAGTTAATTGTATGCTGGTAGGTATATAATGCTTCCTGTCAGAAATTTTGTATATACACTTTAAAAGAAGCTAGTTTCTGGGTGGGCCAAACAACACTCGCAACATTCAATCAATGTCCAAACATGTACGAAAAGGAATGACAGACTTGTCAATCTTGCAGCTAGGTTATGCTTTAACTTTTCTTCCTGAAACAACAAATTACGCATGCTCAATAGCGATCGAGGACACCCAGCTAGACATGAATTGTCTATTGCAAAATTCCCAGCATTTCACTTATACCAAGGGCTGAATAGGAAGGCGTAAACAGGCTTTGCGACCTTGCGCCAAAAAGAGTGCTGCTTCTACTTATTTTTTCTTCATAATTTATTATCGAACAGCGTATAACTTTGGCCACAAACGAAAAATGTTTTCTGTTAGCTTCCAGATCTGCTATATTACTTCGCACATCAAATTTTATAGGCTCGATAAGCAATCTCACTTAGAAACGCAAACCATTGATGAGGCATATAATTATTATGTTGTTAATATGGTCAGTTAATTTTGTCGCTCTAATGTGCATGGTTTTTATGGAAGTTGTCAATTTGTGTCGTATCCAAAGTTTTGTGGCCACTGACCAGTCAAGTTCCGCCATTTTGTAAGACAAAATTTACCGGATCTACTTTCGCGCATTGATATTTGGCATGCGGTAAGCGGGAGCGCCGTCGTTGCCATAGGCCCTTTGGTCTCTTCTTGAGGCGATACGAGGTATAGTTAGTAATCATGGCTTAGACATGAGGCGGAGCCTATTGCTGATGCATTAGTCTCTCCATTGCTCGCTGCTCCTCTTTGCTCGCTCGCCATCTTTGTCGTGGGTATTTCAGAATTTTAGACAGGAGTAACTAAGCGATAAGCGCAACCAATAGGAACAGTTGGCATGACGTCTAAGCTATGTTAGTCCGAGTATATAGTCGCATTTTTTAGCTATTAACAACAACAGTGTTGAGGCATTTATGCCCCGCATTTGGAGCCCGATGTTTGTGACAAAACACAATTTTTCAATACAAGCTCCTCCTCTTATTCTGAAAGATCGTTCTCGCCTAAGTAGTTTTTGAAACTATGGGGAGAGATCATTTTGTATGTTCGAATAAAGTATAACCGTGTCAGTGGTCTAAAAATCTTAGGTAACAAATTCCCCAAAAAATCTAGGATTTCAAATTTGAACATACGGAACAGATGACGCGTTATGAACGGCCATTGCCAGGTTGCTCCTGTAAGTAAATCCCAGCTCCCCCTACCTAAAAAGCCCCTAAAGTGTGCTACCTTTGACAATAGGTGATGTGTGGGCTCACCTTTTGGCATGAACCCGGCGCGTGCCCAAAATGAGGGGTCTTTGTGGTTCCCTTTACCTTGAACCCACCTTGCCTTTGTACTATACTCACAATACGCACTCTCCCTTGTTCAGACGACATTTTCTCCCCGTTTGGCCACGTGATCCCCACCAGCCTCCCCATTCCACAAAAGACCCCCACGAAGCTCAACGACAAACTGACAAAATAGCCCGTCCCTCTCTCACGGTCGCGACCAATCAGCGGTGCTGCATGATGGCGGCCGCAGCCATCTTGCCAGTCCATGGCGTCCAACTCGATGGACGTTTCCCCATTCATGATTCTTGTCTCTGTGAGTGTGTGTGTGTGAGCACAAAGAACGAGACTCTTTTCATGCAGTTTGTACTGTATTTGTAGGGCCAGACAGGATTGAAGGAAATTAGCGTTATTGACTCGAAGATTTCCGTCGTTTGCACCAAAGAAGCGGCTTCGATTGAGTCTCAAGTGTCCTTTCCGTCTTTTCACACAAAAATCACTTGTTTGTTTGTTTTCTTTTGTTAAATTCGTCGTATTTTTCATACACGTTTGCCTCTGCATATACCCTACATACTGGTAGCTCTTGATAACATGACATTGTGCGCACGCCCCCTCTGAACTTATAAAATTGTTTAAATTGCCAGTTATGACCATTTTGTTGACTAGGATTGAATGTTTGAAACCTGCTAATTGAATTATCCCACACATTCAGCATATACACTGGGATAATTCAGTTAGGACGTCCTATTTGATGAAAGTTTAGCAGCTAATTCCTAAGAAACCGTAAAATGAAATTTCTGAAATTTCGAATTAATATTTTGATGCATTTTCAAAAAAATCTGAGATGAAAAAATACCATGTCAGTTCACCTTTGTGAGTGGTATACGTTCACGCATGCTGCTGAATACTTTCGATGTGAATCACCTTTTGAAGCAAAAGGCTATAGCTGGTATTGTCTAACACCTGGAATTTGAAATATGTTTGAATTAGGAGCGTGCATACATGGTCTGCATGAGCTGACACGTGCTCAAATAAAGAAGTTTGTGTTTGTTATCAGTGGTATGTAGGGTTGGGGCCTTATATGACCCATAATAGAAGAGGAGGAGGGGGGACAGAAGCAGCTAGGAATATGCAAATCGATCGCACCTGGTTACACAGGGTTATGCAAATAGGATTTAGGGGACTCAGCAGCTCCAGAAGCCATTAGCTATTTCCAGGTATATTATACTGCTGTGTATGTTGCAGCAAGGCAGTTTTGGAGCGAAATCTTTATATTTTTTGGTTTTGCTGACATAGTATATGTGAACCTTTTCAGCCTTACACGACAAACTTATGTGCGTTTACCAGATTTTAAAATGGAAGGACATAAAGTGCAACATGGCTGCAAATGCGGTTTCACTTCAAAGAGTCCAGTTGCGGACTTTTCATTCTCGTTATGGAGTGGTTTTAGTGAAAGTGAACGAAAAAGTTAGGATATACAGAAAATTTTGGCAATTGCTTTGCCGTTTTACTCGAGGGATTCGTGAAAGTTTTTCTAGTAGTACAACAACTGTGCTACAAAAAAAATCTTTTTATAGCATGCGTATACATGCTTACTAGGCAATAATAGTTATACTTTATCACTTGTAAATTAGAAACAAACAAGTAGGCCTACTATTTTTTTTTCGACATGAATTGAAAAGAGTTTATTTATGATACGTATAAGTAAAATATTTAAGGAAACACGTTGCAGTTCCAACCCAGCACATAATATCAACTTCTGATTTCAAACTATATTTCACCTGTGTAAAATTTATAATTAGACCAATTTTTCGGCTTTAATATTTTATGTTGGCCAATTTTTTGCTCTGCGTAATTTGGTATCGTGAATAAATAAAGGAGTATATACTGTTTAGTGAGATTTAGGGTCATTGTAAACAATGGTTGGCGATAGCTTTTATCTCGATACCATAGTGTCGTTTGCGTGTCATTTGCATGTCATTGGTGCCGTTGTATAAACACCGGGTTGACTGTTTCACATTCACAGGGAAAAAAAATAAATTAAAGTTGCTGTAATATAAAGGGACCTGCTGCACAAAATCGGTAATTAAAAAGTTAACTTGCTTCAAATGAGTTTCCATTGCATTGTTATACAAATACCCATGATACCCATATCATATAAATGTACATGGCGCAACTGTATATACTGGTCATCCATCTTATTACAGCATCTGCAACAACAATAAGGTGTAGCCTATGCTGTTATATTGATGAAGGGTGGATAAGGGAGCACAATTGGCAATAGATACATATAGAATTACAATAAACTTATTTTGCCCATATGAGATTGAATATGTTATTGCACAAAATATGAGCCTATATTTCAAATTCAATTCACTGTTTTTCAATTTAAAAGCTAAACTTTTCAAGGGAAACTTTGTTTTCTGGGATACTCTGACCTCTGTGTATGCAATTATAAGCACTGATCGATAAAGGTAGCTATATGATCGGACACCACTTATTCCATGTGTATGCATGTACATTGGTATGTGCACCTTGGAGTGCCATATACCAATACAGCAGTGGAAAGTCCATCGGTTTTGTGGACGCATGGGATCACGTGACAGTCTCCAAGATCTCCCCAAACGGCTCTTGGAAAGTGTGCAATGGTTGTGCTGTTTTCAGCTGTAATACCCCTGGGAACTATTTGGCGCCACCTCGTGGAGGGAGCCATAACACCCATAACACCGTTATCTTTCCTATATATCGGCTCTTGTCAGTTTAGGATGCACCGACGTTGGTCATTGTACACCCATTGTGACGTCACCCATTTATTTGTGTTCTGCTGCACCTCGATGTGCATGCATGCAATTGCCATGGCAAAATGCGCCGTGGGAGTTGCCAACCCCTTTTAGCACCGATTTACCATATCAAGAAGCAACCGACCAACTGATATATAAAGGGCCGTAAATGCAGGAGAATAATTTACAACTAACAAGCCATCTTTTGTTAATTAAATTCTTGTGTACACTAGAAAGAGGGCTGGGGGTGAGTTGGGAGGTTTAATCAGTGCGAAAAACGCCGTCGTCATTAAATTAAATGGAGGCCCTCTCGCGGCGGAATTTATAGTTGTTTGATACAGCTAGCGATTAATGATACTGAATTGCGCATGCACACAATGCTGTTATATTTGCCGAACTATTATTGTACAGGGTGTATTACATGCATGGAGCTATAGTAATAATGCGCATGTGCCAATATACAGGGTGTCTCTAAATTCATGGTCAATACTGACATGAAAACAAGACATAAAGTTCCTATAAACCTATGTCCCCAAACGCTTTAGGTTTTTAATTTAAGTAGGACCTACATAAAATGTTACATCCATAATTCATGCTCCCCACATCTTTCCATTGATCATTCATTGTGCATTCCTAATAAGCATATGGGGAGCATAAATTATGGATGTCACATGAATTTAGAGACACCCTGTATGCAGTATATATATCAAAGTTCTATAAAGGTGAACTTGCAAGTAATGTTATTTGATAGTTTATGTTTAAACAGGTGGTTATACTTATGATGAAGGATAATCAGACATGTTTAAAATCTCGCTACAAAAATCTCGCACTGCATTTGATTAATGCCCATAATGTAACACAATATTGTGAATGGAAATTAAAGCAGCTTGTTGTACGAATTTTACATAAATGGCTATCATGTAGATTTCTATAGTCTTATTAGAATATTGAAACTGGCCACCTATAGCGCCACCTGCTGCTGGAGCTTGTAAATTGGTAGTTGCAGAAAAGTTCCACTGTTCCCGCAGTTAGGTGTCTGTATCAGTTAATTTTCCAGATCATAAAGGACACAAAATGTTTTAATTTAGCTATTGTTACAATGCATGAAACACGTAGGCTATAATACAAGTATGTTGAGCATTGCTCACCGGAGCGAAATTTGATACCCCAAGTTGAAACATTCATGTTCCTGCTGGCCCATGTCACCTGGATATGAGAAACACATGCATGTTGCGCATGCATGAACGGATTATATGCAATTTCACGTGAGTTGGAGCTGTTACTTTTAGCGGAATGCGTCATCACCATCAGGGGTCAGGGCGGTCGCCCACTCTTTCCACAGCCATACATAATCGAAATTCCACAAATGTTTGGCCACTCGCTTCAAAATTGTATAAACCATATGCAAATTTTATATATTATCGCTTACAGAATTCAATACCGCCGTGTGATTGAATGGATATATAGCATGTGATATAGCGATATTTATATTATGTCGTATATTCAATCGTCCGCTACAATATAGGAATGCACATAAAATTTGAAAGGCCATAAAGCCAACCAAAATGTTCATATTTGATACGTGCATCTATTCCGATTACTAATTTCGATCAATTTAGTCAAGAAATGCAAATACTATACTGGAAAAGTTCAAGCTAATTCACATTGCGAGCTGAAATTTCACACTGCCGGTCATTCAGTTACATATTAATCTATTTAAAGTATATGAAATATGTGATCTTGTTAATGTATGCATAGGGTAACATGTGCGCAAGACAGGTGGGACATATAAGGTCAAGATCCATAATAGAAATAATCCAAAAAGATCCTTTTTTCACAATTGTTGAAACACTGTTTTTATTTGACAACTAGTTTACTCATCAGTGAGTCATCATCAGGTCCAGACTTAAAGGTCAACTAGTTTCGATACAGTATAATTTAAGTAAAAACCGATAAATTTACAGATCACATATTGAACATACCTCAGCTTTTGAAAATAAATCTTTAAAGACAGATCCAAAATTGTCAGGTACGAGAGACGACCATCGTTAAAATATAGCGGATAAAACTACCAGGATAACTGTACAGGTATAAGAAACGATTTGTTGTTCCTAAATAAAACTTACAGAAGGATCAAATGCCATAAAATTATGGATGATACAAACTGAACATGTCATGAGAACACTTTTTGATGTGAAATACAGGACAAATGGAATGATGAAGGTGGAAAATATTTTGGTCTTGGCGAATAGGTTTTAAAAGTTTGTTGGTTGGGTTACTACATGAGTACAAATATATCGCATTTGACCAATGGAGGTGTTCATCGACAGTGTTTGAAAAGTAACAAACAGGGTGTTTCAAATGGAAGTGAATGACGTGTACAGCTCGCAGCCTCGCACGTGGGAGTGTGATATGTGAGCATTTCTGATGGTGTTTACGCATCCCTGTGGCCCTTGAACTCTTAGCTGAGATTGATTGCACGTGTTTCATGACCTTTCACCTTCCGTTTCCTCAGACCGCGTAAACAGGGACTCCTCATCATGTCCTTTCTAAACAAAAAATGAAAAAAAAAGAACGGAACAGAAGGCTCCTTTCACTTAGAACTCCGAGTATGTTCACGTTTAATTGCTTTTTATGCATGCAATCCGTTTACATGCGCATTCTTTTAAGAATTAATAAGGAAAGATCATATTTCAACTAAAATTAATTACTTTTCGAGATTCGAGGCTCCACAAAATTAACTTATATTCTATGCCTACCTGTTGGGTGAAGTTAGTCAAGTTGTTTAGGTATATAGCCAAATCAACATAATTATATTGTTGTCCGCGTTTCAAATGCCGTTTGCGTTAATTAGGAACAATAATTAAGAAATATGTTGTTCATGCATGTTATATCAAAGGAGGATCTCGTTAATTTAACAAACTGCATTAATTCCTTGCTTCTTTTTCTGCATGTTGTATATTTTACGAATTCTTGGTACAGCTCCACGCATGCATTAGCTTATTTATGAAATTACTTGTGTTGGGTGTGGAAGGTATCATTAACTGGTTTTTATATATTATGAGAATATAAGAAGAGCATTGTGTTGATGTGTGCTTTCAGAAACAGTGCGTCTTTGTGTATACCGTTGATTGCACGAACAGGTTCAAAGCCAAAGTGCGATATAATTTAGTCGAGGACGGTGTGTATGTATACTGGGTCCATTTTAATGATGGACGAAAGCTCAAGTTGTACGCAACAGGGCGGACTTTGTATATGTATATGGTAGCTACAGGCAGTGTTGCTGGCTTGTAGTTTTGACGTGATATACAGTATCACCAGTATCACACACCCGGATGTCATATATTTCCCTTTTCGCATCGCATTTCACGTTTGCCACTCAACCCTCAGGCCCCAACCTGTAAAATATGTAACAAACGGCCCCAAATCAATATTCATAATACAGCATATGAATTTTATATTGCGTTGCTTCATGAAGTGTGTGAACACTTGAAAGCAATGTTATTCGTATAAAGGAAGAATTAAACATGTTTCGAAACTTCATGTCGAAATTTTAGAAGCATGTGTGTGAATGGCGACATAAAAAATTTATCATGTAAACATGTGTCGAAACCTATTGGTTAAGGATCGAGATACAGATGGTTTTTTGGAATTAACTATGTTGCAAACACAGTATATACACCAAGATGAGAATATGCTAACATCATATACAAAGTTTATTTCGCAAAATTTAGAAATTCCATATGCAGCATTATGTACAATTTCGAGAACCAACAATGGGGGTAATTGTTTATAATACAGTATGTATGCATAGTACAAGATTTTAATTTTCAATATGTGGGTGCTAATTTATTGCAGTCAAGGTGGCATACATGTCACTGTACATGTTCACATCCCATGGACAGCAAAAGATAGACATTTCCTTTTTCCTGTTTCATTGTTTTCCGGTACGGCAATATAGCTATACTAGACCTTATATGTGCTATAGTTGTACCTTGATATTGTACATGTACGGTACACATATAGCACCTTATCAGGACATTTGCACGCGTGCGCAACGCCCAATTAACTTGTCCGTTCCGTATACATAATATGCACTATTATGTTTTTCGACCGATTGCGACTCGCATGGCTTTTCCTGATAAGATTTCCGATTATCTGGAACGTATAAAATAGTTGTTTTTAAAGTTTGTTCAACGCTTATGTTTAACAACCAAATATTACATGTACAGTATATAGAAATAAATTAAGTTTGTGTATACTATAAGGATTACCTATGTATGTCCTAAACGACCAAGAACTTTCTAGCTCCCAAAATGTATTTACAAAAATATAATATTATTGATTTGTTCATATATACATTTAATAATAATAATATAATAATATTGCATAGTGCTCGTTTTGCGAATTTTGCCTTATATACAAAGTTCAGCAGTTGGTTCTATCGCTGTATTTGTGAGCCACAAAGGTGCCCAGGGCCTTTTGGTTTGGCACACGCCATCAACCACTCTAACAGAACTTCATTGAGCTGGAGTGAGGTGGGCAGCAGCAGGCTCAATTGTCAAGCAAATGAGTTGCCTAGGGGACCCGAGTACCTCTTGGGACCTGAACTTGCCCTTGGGCCTTCAACCGAGGGAAAGGTGTATTATAAGAGCCAATAAGGCTGATTGGTCTTTCGAAAGGTGAGACGAGTGATTTTCATATGCCCTGCAGCAGATAGGTTACTTTGTGAAACATTTCCCGCACCAGACTATACTTTCCCTATAAATCAATAAATCACCATGTATCTTTTGAAAGACTGCAGTACAATATAAAAATCTATGAGAAATAAACGTTAAGTTTTAATGAAGTTTAGTTGAAGCTTTAACAAAGAAATTTTAGGTGTTTATTTTGCTTTGGTTGAGTGACACGTTTTATCTTATTTGCAGCAAAATTTGTGAATATACAATAATAGCATTTAGTATATTGATTTAGTAGCCTATACATTTTTATTACGTTGTAACCATATTGAAATTAA
The DNA here is from genome assembly GCA_023279145.1 of Glomeris maerens. Lineage (NCBI taxonomy): Eukaryota > Metazoa > Arthropoda > Diplopoda > Glomerida > Glomeridae > Glomeris > Glomeris maerens. Next base: position 9,306 of record WWPM01008030.1, on the reverse strand, counting down.
CTGTTGCTTTTAACTGATATGATTTTTGTTGGGGATCATGGTTGTCAGGGATCATGGCAGACGTTATATCACTCAAGTACCCTGCTATACATTTCCCTTATCTTTGGAAGTGTTCAGTTATTTTTGAAACGACTTGCGTATCACTAGTCAAAATGAATGACTGTTGTGGGTTTCTCCTTTTACCTAAAGTGGTCCATAAATTGAATTGGTTTCTTGTTAAAGCGGTGCCTTTCAAGAATTGAGTGTGTGTTAAAACATGTCGCTGGAGGCGATCCTTGTTGCGTTGGAACAAAACAGTTTTTAGATAAAGTTGTGGGGGAAAAAAATGGCGTCCAGGGGTGAAGAATTGTTTGTCTGACAAGGTCTTCTTTGGTTGTGCCCCAGGTGAGCGCGTGTCTGACGCGTGCCACCCTTGAGTCGTGTCCTTTGTGAGCATGCGCACGTCTCACCCCTTAGCACGAGGGCACCTGAGGGGGAGTTGGCGAACAGGGGAACCTCTTTTGTTGTTCTTCCCCCATGTAAATCTTTGATAACGGTGCCTAACCGTGTTACGTGAAAAATTTATTTTGGTGCAAAAAAGTATAAAATCAGTAACCTGATTTTTGTACGGAATCGCATAAAGATGCCATTTCAGCATTGTGTTTCATGTTCTGAAGAAATATAGTGCAAGCTTGTATGTAATATTCAGCATGTGATACTGCCAGACAACTAATTTTCAATCCTTAATTTCTATTCACTGGAACAGTTTCACTTTATGAATCACTAAGGAGGAGTTCACACCTCAAACTCCATTTTGAAAACAATTGTAAATTATTTGAAGTATTATGAAAGATGACACTAGGATTTTTATTGTATTGTGGAGATCGATGTTATTAGTTCAATTACACAGTTCAATTCATGGTTCCATCTGAGGGAAATGGGTATGAGGTACACACATGTGACCATTTCGGGGTACATAATGAGAGAAAAATGCAAGCCCTTTGCACCATTCACTGGTCGATTCATTCTTCGACTGGTAGCGCTCCCTGGTGCTGATTATGAAAACATTTAGCAATGTAGGGGCTAATTTTGACAAAGTTAGTGCAATTACTTTAATCAACAGGAATCAAAACGAAATGCGGAAATATTGGAATGAATCGACACTATTTCAAAACAGTTTTTGCAATTTATACAGGATATTTTGACTATCAAATCCGATGTAATCATGAATAAAATTTGAAGTAGTGGTAATTTGCACACGCATTAAGCAATTCTGCTCTGAGAACGGTGTACATTATAAAGTAACCCTTGATTTTTATATTGCGCACGCATTGAAAGCCAGAAGTAGAGGGTGGAGGTCACGTGACCTGTGTGAAGGAGGGATGTGACCGTGTTTCCAGGGGTTCTGGGTGCTCTTGTGGAGGAGGAACAGGAATGGGGTGGTTTCCACGTGGCCTTTGCTCAGGGGAACAGACAGCAACATCTGCGATGGGTATCAATGGCATCAGCTGTGTGTGGGAAAGTAGGAACCACTGATCCACACATGAAAGGTAACGTCCTATCTCGAGATTGGTCCAGGCTTCTCGCTGGCTGCATGCGGGGGTGAGTATAGTGCGGGCTTGGGAGTTTGGTTGTTCAAGTTGTTCGCCCACACAGTGGTGGACTGCGTAGTTTGTCAAAAGAGCCTCGTTGTTCCAGGAGGAATTCGCACTATGAAGATTCTTGGAAGAGGGTTTCTTGTAATTTGATCCATATATATTTTTTTCTTCCCTGAAATTCGTCAAAATCACGAGACTCTCTTATGAAAGTTTATACTGTTTATCTTCATTGTGCATGAAGTCAGTTACGAGTACCTCTCGCATCGATGACAGTCGCGTGTTCGTAATGCTATTTCTTTTCATTTAAAATCGGTGAACACTTGAATCCACTCTGAGCACGAAAACAATGTCGCCACTTGTTATTCTATAGGGAATTTGGTGAAAACTGTCACACTTTGCAGTTATCAAGGAATGGCACTGTTGGGATTTTCAACTCTTATATCCACGCTTATAATTTCTATATAAAATATTAGGGAGTAATATGAAAATAGAGGAATTTCTGTTTCCAAGGTGAAACACCCTTTATAAGGTCACTGAGATGCCTTCATTGCAAACAGTGAGCAGAGAGGTCCGTGATTTTATGGGAATCATTGATTGTTTATATTGATAGCAATGTGCAGTTAGTATATAGTATACAACTAGCATTTGAAGATGTTTATCTTTTGTGGAATTCTAACTAATTACGTAAAGCATGTATATTATATGAGACCTGTATAAACGTAGTCTTGTCATTGTGATTACCTCTGCAGAAATTTACTGCAGTTTTTATTTCTTCCTGTGATAACCCAGGACTTCTGTGACCTTTTCCATGGGGTGTTCATAATGAAGTAGTGTTGTTATTTTTCTTGAAACTGGCCGTTTGGACCATGGTGTAAACAAGGCAACTCGGTCTCTTTTAAAGCGAACAAGGCTCTGCTTTATGCTCACTTAATTACAAGACCTTCCGCTCTCTCTCTCTCTCTCCCTTCCTTCAAACGACTCTAATGTTCACCGAACACATGAACACAAGTGTACCTTTATTAAACGAGACTTGTTGCACCTGCGATAAACTGAAAGGTGTCGTAAACGGTTGCTTTTAGGGCACCGCACAAATGCAATGCACCAAAGACACCGATCATATGTGCATTTTGCACGGTGGTGTTACAACTGTTCAAGTTGAAGGTGTGTGTGTGTATGTGTTTATGTGAAAGCTATAGTAAACCGGAGGGTTTTGTTCATGGGTGTGACTGGAATGTGTATCAGCAACGACTTGGTGTCACCATGTCAAGATAGATGACTAAAAGCTAGGTGTAAAGTCCTCCAAAAATAACTCTACATCGATCATTTACCCATTAGTATAACCTTGTTGATGTTGTTTTTATTATTTACACTCACGTTAATTTTGCCAAACCTCTTTAAAATCACGCAATGTCAGCTAAATAATCTTAAACTGAAGTTGTATATATTATTTGTCATCTCCATTTCCTTCGAATTTGGTATTATCAATCTGAGATCTAAGCAGTAATATTTATTGATTCCAGATATTGGGAATTTTAGATCGTTAATAATAGATCCTGTGTTTTGGGCGAATATTTTGTTTATAAACTGCAGGTGTACTGCACTACATACTGTCCATAGGCATGTTTAAACAGAATTTTCAATGTTTCAAGTTCAAATCGTACTACTATTAACACACTTGTTGCAGCAATTAGGCACTGTATAGTAGTTCTTGGAAAATACATATGGACATAATTCGTTTTGCGACTTAGCGCTTTAAATATCTACAAGCTTAGGACCTGTGGGAATGTATATAGGTGATTTGAGACCGTTATCGCAATTGTCTTGACCTGAATGATTAGTGTACACAACTGTGAGGTCATCGCTGCCCTGTTGTGCACGTACCCCGGTGTGGACATGTGTGGACAGATGGACAGATGGTTGCAACTAAAGTGTGACGCATCAAAAACTTGGAGACCTGAACTTTCCGTAAAGGTGCTTGTACAAGTCATTGAAGATCTTGAGCTCGCAGGAAATTGACACATTATGATCGGTCCTTGATCTCGCATTAGAGATAACACTATTTGTAAGTAACATCAATCTTTTATATACTAGGGTGTAACTATGCAAAGGAAATTCGTGATTGCCTATGTACTGAAATGTTCAAGAAAATGATATATTGCTATATGTGAAAAGAAACGAATTTGTTAGATTACATGTTTCTTATTTTCAATATGGTATTGGGAAATAGCAACACATCCAATCTAACGAAATCAGAGCGTATATTTTTCTCGAAAATGATGATATAAATTTTGAAAAGTATAGTAGAATTAATTAATATCCTATAATTAGTAACAGTTTATTAGACAATATATAAATATAAATACCTTGTTTTTGAATGTTATTCGACGGCCTTATTTTAATTTCATTCATCACACACGACAGCTATTTTAAAAAAATAATGTAAACTTACTTAACAAATTCGCTACAAAGGGCACATGAATAAATTCATGCTGGATCTTGTATTTTTATTGATTCTACGTTCTGATGCTGTTGAGTGGAAAGAGCAGCAGTATTCATTATTGCATACATTTTAATTGTGCAAAATTTTTAAATGATTCAGAACATGGAAATAATTGTAAATAGTTACTGTTTATCTGAAAGCCACGAATTCGTTTGTCGGTTAAGTTTTAAAACCAAATTCCACTGTACATGTATTTTTTCTCGTCCGGACACTTGTAGACATTTTTCATTGGTTTGCGCATCATCATGCACCTCCTCTTATAAGAGAAATTTGTTTTCGGTGTTTTCATCTTTCCCATAACCCTTCGTAGCCTCTAGCAGGAAGTGCAACCAACACATTTGGTAACCTTATATGTTGCCCATCTGTCTGCATCACTCATGCAGAAGATAACTTTTTTGACCCTAAACTTTCTCTTAACGTCTTTCCTTCTTTCCTATTCTTTTCCCCCCAATGCAAATGGCATTTTTAAATCGCATATCTCATGATACAAATATGTATGTATTAAAAAAAACACAACCAGACTCCAGTAACTCCGTAACAGTGACTAGCTGTTATATTACAGAACTAACTTTTTTGATTGTTGGTTCTGAGTACTTAGGAGAATTATGTGAGAAGCAATTTAATTAGACTTACATGTTGGTCTCATGCGCATTTCCGGTGGTAGAGTCGAGTTTTCTATGATATTTACTACTCTGCTTGGTAAACAAGGAGATTCTCCAGCAGGAGACATGCTGAAATTAGTTGGACTACATGTACATAAGGATGAAGGGCCGGAAGTTTATTTGCACTAAATCCCTCCTACCCACCATGAGGCTTCCACTGTCAACCATGTCTTTAAAATTGGCATATACATAACCAACTATATTGGAATTTGTGAGCTTCAGTTGCGATGGTATGCGATTTATTCAGGTTTCAAAATGAATTCTCGAGAGGTGAACTGCTTATGTATTGTTTGCAAGACCTCTTCATATCATTCATTATTGGTGATTTGAAACTATATATCCCATACCTCGCTTGAAATTCGGATCAAATGTCTTCAATCATAATAATCAAGTTGCGCATGATTCGGAACATTTTTTGTCGTACAATTGTTGTTTGAATTTGCAGTGATATAGGCATTTGTTAAAAGTTATGTACTATTGAATTTTTACCTATACAAATTGCAATAAATGTAACAATCTTGAAAGATTAACTAACATTTTTATCTCGAGTTCCTTCTAATTTATTATTCAATTGACATAACATTATGAACAATTAATTGATCTTAAAATACGCTGTTCGTTTTAGCCCCTACCTTGTTGCAGTATTTTCCAGCAATTCTTCATCTCTAGGGTGTCTGAGTAAAGAAATAATGTTGTTTTTTTTTCTCAGCCATGTGTCTACATTCAGTTGACTTTCATTTTCAACGCCCACAGAATTATACTTTTCTCGACACGTCAGAAAACATAAATTCCTTCTAATTTAGTAGCATGATGTCACACCACTCCAAAAAGAATACATTGACTAATTACGTAGGAGACCTGCAGTACTTTCTCTGAGTATACAAGCTTAAATTGTCCATTTTGTTTTTAAAGATGTTAAAAATATATTCTAGCTGAAAGCTGAAATGGTTTTTTTATATTGTCCTGAGATATCTTTTAAAGTTTTGCTCTGATAAGACGAGGTCATTGATGACGTTTATAGTCTTAGAGCATTTTTGAAATGAAAGCACTGCAACAATGAATTTGTCAACAGCTCATTACTTTGTTATTTTAATGAAAGTTTTGGTGAGATGGTATTTTTATTTGCTTGCAGGCGACGAGTGTTACAAAACCGACTTGCATTTTCTTCTATTCGTTGTGTTTGGTGATATACATTTTCCTTCTTGAACGGTTAAATAAGCGTTCCTTCCCCATTCTTTTTATTTATTTTTTCCATGCAGGTTGTTTATGGCCGGTCGTAATTTTGTTGACGAAACCATATCTTGCAATTGGCTCATTTTTCTCAATTGCACTTGATTGCCAAGGTTTATGTGGATTAAATACCAATTCATTCGAAGAAGCAATTACTTTGATTACCTGACTTCTTACATCCTATACGAACATAATTACACACAAATAATATAAAAATATATCAATAACGGTAAGATTGGATAATAAATGTATGCATGATGTATAGTATATCAACTGCTATTGACATACCTATGCTGATTGATAACACAAATAGGCTATGATAATAAAGTTTTTAAATTTGAAATTAAGTTAGAATCCATTAATGTCATGAATACTGAAAACACTGACAATGTGATATATTGGTTGAATTTCGTTGCGATGATTCTCTTTTTAAAATTTTTCAAGTCAGTTTTTAATTTAAATAGCCAAGTAGTTTAACAACCCAGTTGTAATGACGAAATTGAAATTTTGATTGAATAAAATGCATTCAATTTCGAGTTGCATTCAGAAATAAAAATTAATGGTGTGAAATACACCTAGTCAGCCATTTTCGAAGTGCATGTTGTCCATTGTGTAGTAAGTATTTTAGAGCAACAACTCGACAGAGAATTCTGTTTAAATCAGGAATTATGTGGACTTAATTGACCAATTGTGTTGGCCATAAATTGTGCTGGGATTTCAGTGCGTTTCATGGGAAGATTTCCCTATGGGAAAAATGCAAAGTAGTACTAACGCGAAACTATTCAACGTGGATCCTCTTGAATGCAGTCACAAAAGCTTTTCTCGCTCGTTTAGCCTTTGGTTTAATGTACGCAGGTTTTGCTTTTGCTTATCCTTTGGGGATTTTGAACAGTTTCCGATCACGAACGTTATTAACGAGGTGAGTCTTGAAGAAGACTCTGTACCGCCTTTGTGGTAATTATTTCTAATTAGAGAAAGGCAGAGGATAGACAAAAGCCAAGATTGGCTTGTACTTCCTACAAATTCCCCATTACAAATCATGTCGTATTTTGCACGGTGTATTTCTGCCTTTCACTCATTTTGGGCTTCTTCTTATAGATGTTCTCCTGAAGTTGATATAATGAAATGCCTCCGAGTCGATATGCTTAATTACCGTTGCGATACAAGAAGAGATTTCAAGCTGCGTTTGCGGAGTTTAAATGCGAAAACAGCTTTCTCTTTCTTTCTCCTGAGATTTTAAAGTGGGGGAAAAACATTGACCGATTTGGTGATGCTGTTAGTCCGAAGAGGAGAGAGGGACATAGATGTTGGTTGACCTCTCAACCCATCTTGATCCTTTCTTAGGAGTAATGCATCCCACGTGTGTGTGTATGTATGTTGCAAGACATATTGGGAAGGAGGACGAACCGTTTTCATGATCTTTGCCAAACGAAACTACTTAACCACATATCGTTCCTGACAACTTTTTCAAGAATCAGGTACATTTTATGGTTGCTTTTTGCTCCTTGGTTCTGGCATTTATACAAACATGGCTGCTTTATCTATCAATTTATTTTGAATTCGAGACTCCTGGAATACCAACATCGTTAAACTCGGTTATAGTTACATTGTAGAGGTAAATTTATAAACAAAAAACAAATTATACAAAATAGTAACAATGATTGAGTAATATATTTGAATTGTCATTAATCTCAATATTCACCCTATCATAATATTCATTTAAACATGCAAATACACCTGTTTATTATTTGTGTATTAGTGGGTCGTTTGCTGCTGAGATTTGAAAATCTGCATCTCGAAATTAATGTAGCTTATATGGATTTATTGATTAATTCCATCACAATTAGGTTGGCCTTGTTTAATTTGGCGTTAGTTTCTCTATTGTACTTGCAGCTAAATTTACACCATTCCTTGAATGAAAGCGAAAAAATCACACGTGTTGTTATAGTAGCTAGGCTACTTTATGTTTGAATCTGTTATGGTGCCCGTTTTTTTTCTCATGCCGATCGTATTTTTGTCTCACAACATTATTTGGGATAAATATTTTTAAACCCATGGTTACTTGTTCCAAGTCCCAGAGACTTCAGATCTATCTCTTCCTGTGCATCTAAATAATATTTTTTTCCTCCCTGTCAAGTGATCCATATGAAACTCGTTGGTGGGGAATGTGTACAAGAAATTTTATTTCAGTAGTTTAAATTGGAGAGGAAAATGTTTGAGACTGTGTTTACTTCTTCCATGTTTAGGTACACGATATAATGTAGTGCATCTGTTGATGGAAAAACAAGATTTTGGTGCCAAGAGGGCAATGTGTATAGATCTTGTCCACCACTAGACAACCACTGCTACAGTTTTTTGAAAATTTGAAGTATTTGCTAATTAACCAACTATTCCATCCGGTTAAACCTTTCCTATAATACAAATGATAAAAGTAAAGAAATGGATGTCTGGATACATATTTATTCTGTTGGAAGGGCGTCGGTATGTCCTTGTATTTGAACACCGAGTGTAATGTAACACCAATTCTTGTTTGTGGCATCCGACTTTTAGCTATAGCACAACTCTTGAATTACACGAGTCATGATTAAGTAGGTGCACCATGAATTTTATTGAGATAAATTTGAAATCTGTGACCTGGCTGACTACATTAGATTAGATCGAAAGTCGTTTCTTTGTTGCTATTATTGGTCTTGAACCTGTTTTAAGTCTGTCAGCAACGTGAGGATTTGACATTTGGCTTTTAATTTTCTTGCTAAAAGTGTTCTAGTGTTTTCGCATTTCACCTAAGACCCAAGATGGCCGCTTTTGGCAAGCAATACCCACTTGGGAAAAGGAGCTAACTAACTGGGGTGAGTCCCACGCTTTTTCTGGTGCTGCCCTTCATCTCACGGACCATAAACACGACAGGAAAAGAAGACGTATGTCCGTGCCACATGATGTTACCATTTCCACTTACCCACACTACCTTTTGACGGTAACTGCAGTATGAGCTCAGATGTTGTCCTCTTCCTCTCTCTGGACTTTAACCAAGCCCGAACTCGTGAAAAACGTTTGTTTCTGACGGCACCAGTAACTCTTCAAGCTCCCTGCCTTGCCTCCAATTCTACCCTCCCCTCCAGTTAATTGTCACCAGCTTGTGTACCCGTTTGCACTTATTTCCAGTTGGGCTTGATAACCAAGTTGAAAGAAGGGTATTTGATCGTTACGTTGTCTACGTTGGCGAAAGATTGTCCACATTGGATGGGATTGTTGCCAGAAATTTCAGACCAAGTCCTCAACAAAACACTGTGCATGGCGTCATGCCTTCAATTGCACGGATACTAAAGATTTTTTTCTT
>WWPM01008004.1:0-27755 GCA_023279145.1 Glomeris maerens | reverse complement strand
AAAAGGCAGACTGAGAGACAGACAAAGATTAATAACCTGCCTACATGTCTTCCCAGTATAACACCACATTGAAGCAAACAGTACCAATGCAGGAAATAGCTTCAACCTTTATACCAACTAAGATGTGACTTCACTTACAAGCATAGATAACCTAAAATGCTCCCATTAGATTTTCTGTCAGATTTGTAAATCATTTTTCAAACAATAACATTGACGACTTCCAAGTTATTATACAGACATGTTACTTTGAATTGAGAAAACTATAGAAACATTTATCGACAAATTGCAGATACATATACCTAAAAATTAGTTTACTCATTTATAGCAATGAAACTAAATGTGGTTGCAATGTTAATATGTCTAGACTGTGCAAAAAAGCATTTAAGAAAATGTCAAACATGCACTGAACAATTTTCTGCATTTTGAACTTGGATACATAATGGATTATGAAATGGATCTATTATACCTGAATATTTTTACATTGTCCTCAACTAACTCTAATTTAGGCTCTTGAACAAACCAACTGACGAATACAAAAATTAACAATATGCCATCTTAGTACCAAAGCTAAAAAACATTTCTTGCCAACCGTGTATCCAATTCTCATTTTACTACAATATTAAAACTTTTATGCACATGTGTAGCAACTTTGTCGTACTGGAAAAAATGATGCTTACGTGTTTTTAAGAGATACTTTGGCTCGAAACCCATGCTGTAATAAAAATTGTCATAACAATGACTTCGTTATGGTCATGGTGTCTGCATATCATAATTATTGCCCATAACGAAAAAGTTATGTCATCTTTTCCTTGCCCATGCAGAGTAACACTCATAAAAGTTTGTTAAGTCCAAATGTGAACTGGTTCTCTATAGTTCGGAGCAAACATGACAATATTATAGAAAAAGAGTGACCACGGCGTCTGTGAAATATGCGTCTTCATCAATAATGGATGTTTAATAGCAATTATAAATCGGGACACCCAGCATGTTTCCCACACGAATCAATATATCGATTCTTCAAACCAAAACCGCATGCAAGCTTCCATTATTATTCAACAATCAAACGTATATTTACCACACCCTCGTGTCACATTTGCATTTCTCTGGAATCAAGTGCCACTATGTAGTGTTCAACCTTCAATCCTGCTCATAAATATGCCAGATAGTGTGTATGTATATACTGTACATTACAAATATCAATATACTGAGAATCGAAAGCAAAGGATCCTTATAGAAAGATGGGGTTAGAAAGTATTCTTAAGCACAGCAACAAAACTGAATTAAAATTACAATGATATATATCAAAGTTCAAAAGTTATTCGAAGACAATTAATATAACCGAAGTGGATGTATGTATTTATAGGAAATCCAAATTTTCTGTAGAAATTTAAGACTTTTCATCATGTAGGATTGTTTTTTCCCCTTTAACTGCTAACTATCATGTGCACAAAGTTCAATTTTGTGCACCACATTTCGTGGGAATTTTTAATTCAAATTCTTGCTCCATGCAATTCATTTCGCAAAAATAATGCGCATTTACAATAAGGGTATTGGTATAAAAAAAAATGTGATTTTCTTTCTTCCCCCTTGTCAATGATCTTTCTTCTTTCAGAGCACAACGCCATCATCACAACCTGGTTTCACAAATTTCATGACAATGTGGGTCGGTTGTGAAAATGAAGACTCCAGTATATAGGAAATGCTCCAGGGGAAAAAGAGGGGAAACTCTTCTCCTAAAGGTTAACGAGAAAAGTGGGAAAGATAAAAAGCAAGGAAGGCAGCTCCAAGCTTCATCCTTATAGAAGGAACAGCATGGAGTGCTTGCACATAACACACAAGTGCTCTGAACAACCTTTTCCTTCTTTCAATTCTATTTTTTGAATTCCAATGAGATTGTTTTTTTGTGTGTGTGTGTGCTGGGAAATAATGGATTTCACTCCGAGCATCTCTCTATACGGTGCCAATTCGGTGTGTGGCATATACATAATAAACTACAGGCAAAATCCTGAGGAATCACTGACAAATGGATATGTCACAACATCTACCGCACCTGGTACCAATCCGAAAAATAATGAGCAATATGCACATGACAGCCCCTATACCACATCCTCCTTTAAGGTTCTAACTAAAGGTCAACTTTCATCAAATGCATCAATATTTTTTTGTAAATTAATACTTTCTTTCCTGTATTAACTTCACAGATTGGTTTTATTTGGGTTTGCTACTTAAGTGCTTCCAAAAATTGAAATATTTGATAGGTTAGGTCTATGCTTAATAAAGGCTACAATGAAAAATTACATGCCTTGGCATTTAGGGTAGCTCTGAACAGAATGCAACAATGTATGTATATCTGTTTGATATTGCAAAAGAGCCTTAAAACTATTAATTGACACATGTACATGTTTGCATTGTACAAGGTTAAATATACCCCTATATTCCAAATATACCACGCATGTGAATTAGTGTAATGCAATATTTTTACATCTTCAAAACTGCCAATTTTAATTATCGACAAAGCGAACTATTAAATTGCCTCCAGAGGATTGCAGCAGCTAGCTTCTATATGCAAAAGTGCAATATTAAGTTTGCAACACGAGCAGAAAATCGACTAAATGTATACAGGTATTTTTTTGCGTGTTCTTGCAAAGTGATTGCACAAGGAATTTGCACGAGAATTTGAAATATCGTTTCTAATTCCCATTAAGCTGACTGCATTGCAGTGGAAGGTATATTAAAATAGAGCACTCAAATATACTGTATCAATCTTATATACTTGTCAAGTGGGAGCTGATGAATTTTTTGTTCATATACATCTAAAGACATGGGAATTAAAATGCATATTATATAATTAACGAAGTATGGTGTATTGATGGCGAATGTACAAGTGTAGGTCGATAGTTACAACTCTTCCCTTGACATTAAATCGATATATACCTCCAACAATTTTTGTTTATTCGCCCAGTTTTGAGGTAGCCCAGCATGCAACAGCAAATAAATCAACTTATATTTTATTGATTGCTAGCACGTATACGTATATATAAGTTGCGCATAAACCCCAAGCGACATTTTGATAGCCTTCAATTTGTTACAACACATCAAAAATTGCTAGTTAATGACTGGAAACATGGCGATCACAATTACTTATGTCTGTCAGCTTCAATCTCATCATATATTTACTTTGACCCCACATTGGTAACATTTAATACCAATTTAGGTATATAAATATTTAAAAAAATAACATGGATAAGCTCGTATATATGACTTTTATGCAGCTTTTATGCCAAAACATTTGTACAAAATGACAGTTACAGCTTTTCAACGTCTTATTAGAAAGTAACATCGTCTTAAACTTGGTTTGTACTTCAACCTCTTCGACTAACAAAATAATTGCATATATCCTCTTGCAATAATCTTTCTTATATATATTTCGTTCCCAGAGTTATGTTTAAAAAGAAACCGGCTTACAAATTTGTATTGAGTGTATCATTAAAAGTAATTTCAATTTGAATGTGCAAAAATTAGATGAATAGCCATTAGATTAATTTTGCCTTTTTGAGACGAAGCTGTATGAATATTTATCATTTGAAATACGGAATTATAGGCTTGCAACTTTCACATTTCAACTAAACTATCATATTGCGAATTATTTTTCAATATATAGAATTTCAATGACACTGAACACGATGCCCATGCAAGGACATGCGAGATATCTATGACATTCATCGCAGATCATTCTCTTATTATTAAGGAATTATAAAGTACAAATAGACTTTGTTCTCGTCTGATATATACATTATAATTCATTTTAGTGCTATATATAGTACTGTTTTCATTTTTTATTCGCATAAAACCATGAAAATTGAAGTCAACTTCTCAGTGGGTTCAATGTATCATTCATAAAATATTTTAATGCGAAATACGGTATAATCTCGATATTCAAAAATGAAACTGGAACAAGTTATAGTCATATACAAATTTGATCGAAGTGTAATAATACTTGTATACGTATGTTAATAAATTATTAACCTAATTAACGGATGAAGTCATGCCAGACATTGTCAACTTGTGTACTTGGCATTCATTATATGGAAAGTGCACAATATAATTATTATTGGCTTATATGAGGAAGTCTGTGAGACTGTTTGATGTTTTGTTTTGGTCACAAAGACAAGAGTGCATCGTACTTCAAGACATGTGGTCATCATGATGAGCACGCATGCATGCATGCATGATGCAGCACAAAATGCAAACCAATATATGGCATGTGCACCCCCCAATCGAGTCGATTGTGATTACAATGGTGTCGACCTCGAAACCAACATTGGGTTTATAGCAAACATGACATCAGTTGTGATTTAGCACGCAATGATGGCTGGACTATGACGTCAATGTTTAGCAAAGCCATTTATGTACTGAAAGAAAATAGAAAACTTCAGAGCAACGAGTTCCTCACACTGACAGATTTACAGCAACACACACACTCTGTCCGGAACTTTAACCGATTATTTTTTCCTGCATCTGTCTCCAAGTACTATACAAAAGTCCAAACATATATTTTCATCCTAAATTATCGATAGTCTCAATGGGAACTCTCCATTTATGGACCTCCCCAACAGTACAGATATTCGCACTTTTCTGGAAATAAAACCGCAAGGGAAGTGGTGAAAACTGAGCACATGTGGTATTTGTATATAACAACAGCAAGAAATATAACTTATTTACCATTAAATGACGGGAAACGCTTGGAGTGTCATACACTTTTATGCAGTCAATCATATAGAATAGAAAATTTCAACATTGTTGAATAACATTGCAACCATTTGATTAACTTTTGTTAAATTATACACTGACATTAATAAAAACAAAAAATACTTTTAGTTGAACTATCCGTTACGAGTATATCATAAAAATTTCACCACCAGTGTTTCTTCAAATTTAATGGAGAAGGAAAGTGTAATAATTTCCTGCCAATGTGTGTCATGGCAAAGGAAGTATATAAGGAGTAAAAGCTATAGCTTATTTTAAAAACACGGATTTTCTATTTCTGAATCTGTTCGTAATAATTTCCACGCTCATGGCAATATTTTTCAATTCACCATGATGAAATTTCATACATGGCACTATACTAGCCTACTGCATGCTTGTTGTTGCAAGTAAAAACCAGTAACTGAGTGTAATAATAATTGCTCAATGCCACCACCTTGAAGAGGCTACACATTTTCTCGACACACAGTATGTCAAGTATACAGTCATATTGTATATCTGCAACAAACTTTGAGATATCGAGTGACTTGGCGACATGTAGGCCAAACAATTGCCACAAAATGCAGACATCAATTGAAAGAATATAGTATACTAACTTCTACTATATTCAATTCAATGTGGTTATTTCAGAGTTAATCCTGGCAAAGAATGCGAATAAATTCCTCAAAAATTCATTTCATATTAATAAGCAGAGCCTGCATGACAAATTTCCGAGGTTATTACTTTGCAAGTCACATTATTGTAAACTCCCCCTTAACTTTGTCCTTCACTTTTGCACTGAAGCCATAAGTATAACGCATTTCTTACTTTATCTGCATTCAGGCAAACAAAATTACAAATCAATTTTATTACATTCCAATAGGGCAACCTATCAACTGACAAATGACATGAATTTAATCAAAAGTTTCTTCGAGTTTTGTATTATCCAGCTCAATGTTATTCCAATCAAGTCATGATACCTAAATGAATTCATCAATTTCTTTTAAAAAGAGTTAGCAATACATTTTTAGTATTTTTGTATCGTATTTCATTGTAATTGTTATTCATTTTAATAGCAAAATGCTTTTATTTTAACTATAGGTTATGAGTATATTATAAAAATTGTATTTTTTTTCTTATCCGGTATTTAACCTGACAGTTTTATATGTAGGTACACACATTTCCTTGTTGTATAGCCTAAATGTTACTTACATATTTCCCACAGCTACGACGACTTTTCTCTGAATTTCTTGAATGTTTAGCAAATGTTGTGGAAAATGTGCACCAAATTTCGGAAAATACATGCCTCATGTGGAAACTACAAACTGGGTCCATCCATAAAGCAGTACAGATTGCATTTTCCAAACGATAAACATTTCAATGACACCATCGTCGAGCACGAAATAAAAATGTGCATGTGCAACATCTGCAATAATAGTTTATACTCTATATATAATATGACACTTGAGCAATATGTTTTTTAAAAAAATGCAAATACGTTTATGTTGCGAAATGCTTACAAATTCAATGTTCTTGACACCGATGTTGGGGATAAATCAATGGCATATTTCATATATTACTGTATACCTGGTATATATTCATTATATGCCCAATTTTGAAGACATTTTTCTCAAATTAACCGTGCGACATCGGGATTTCAAACCAGTTACTAACCCCAGCTGGGTATTCATATGTCAAAAAACTGTTTTTCCTTTAAAAATGCCCAAAAAAGTACAACAAATAAATACTGATCCCAATAAAAAAGGCGCTCTGGTCGCGAGGTTCCATATTTGTTTATTTAGATATACTGCAATGTAGCCGATTTAGATAAATGATGATCTCGCTATAGAATATAATGTACAAGTCATAGTATATCATTTGTCGATACTGTAGTTTGTGAAAATGCTGAGGCCGAAATATGAAAATTATGCAAAACAGACTTATGCAACAGGGGAACTGTACCACACAAAAATTGCTGAGTATATTCAAATAAATGCAAGCACAGCACAAAATATACTTTCGCAGTGCATTATTTGGGACCGAGATCTAGCAAATTATGCAACCGAACTGCATTTGGCCATAAACCACAAACACAGCACTTGACCAAAACTCATGATGACCCTCATATAATTCAATAATATCATCGGTGCGTCATTTTCATCACTCGTTTGTTACGTCTAGTAAAAATATCAAAAACGCAATTAACAATATATACAGGTGCTCGAAACAACTGTCATAATTACAAACCATGCCCCTATATATAATGTGGATTCTGTTTTTAGACACAACAAGGCAATGGCTTATTTTAATGATCAATTTTTTCCCCCTGCTTCAATCCTATTTTAAGCCACAACTTTGCACGTAATAAATATGGACCCAGCATTTTATTTACGGACTTTCAAAACTACTCACTCTTTTTTCATAAAGTCATTCAGTTAAACAATCGCGTAGTATTTCACAATTCCCACCCAGTCAACATTGCATAAATGTTGTTTCGATGTAGAGCAAACACAGATCACTCTCACATATGTTTTTCCCCGCATTGAATATGTATTTTTAAAACAAAAAACAACAATATAATAATAAGTATTTGAAATCTTTGTGACTCAATTGACTGCAACTTTATCAATCAAAATCTTCCTAATGTTCAAACATCGCACAAAGGAAGATCAAATAAGACTTTTAACTTAGAATTGACATAACAACAATGATTCATAAAAACAGGGGCTTCTAAATTCAAACAAAAACAACAACACATTTGAAACAAGAAGAAGAAAAATACCCTCGCAACATGTCTGAGTTGGGCAATAGTTTTTCGACGCGAAATCTTGTTAAATAAAATCCCAAGGTTAAAGGAGAGAAATCGGCCAAAAAGCTTGACCTCGTGCGCCCTACAAAGCTTATAAGAACACAACAAAACATGCAGTAAGCACCTAGAGGCGAATGAACTCATTATTTATCCCACCCAAGTTCAGAGGAATATAAGTACCATACCTGATTAGAGTGACTCATTGAATTCCTCTGGACACCAATGACTGGCAAAGAGGTCCTTCTGGCCTTGTGCTGCCCCAGAGACTGAAGGTTAGTTGAACTCGAGGTCCTTCTCCTCCTGACCACGGCTATTTTGCCATCTGCTTCCTCCACTGCTGCTGCTGCTGCACCATGGCCACTGACAACAACGGAAGAAGCCATGGCAGAAAGTGTCCTTGGCCTGCAGACAGCAGCTTCCACGTACTTGCAGACGATCACACCGCATACACCACAGGTGTAGCTGAAGAAAGGTGCAAGGGCACCACTGAGGACTTCACTGAGCTGAGCTCTTGCCAAGAACCTCGTCAAGAAAACCACGCAGCACACCACCAAGTTCTGGGTTGGGGACAAACCGGACAACAGAGAGCACCAAACGACCACGTTGGTCACCATGAACACGGATGGCACTCGTAAGCACTGGTCCATCAATTCGCCGGCGAAGCATGCGCAGAAGAGCAAGTAGATGCTGGTCGTTGTCCACCATCTGCGCAGGCAGAAAGTTAGCCAATAATAGGAGCAAACTATGGAGAAGACGGTGACGGAAGCGGAGAAAAGTCGGTGGATGGCCTGCAGTAGATCGACACTGAAAAAGACCCAAGTGAAGAAGAAAGCCAGGCAAGTTGCGCTCATCCAGCGCTGCCGCTCGCTCAGTTTCGCTAAAGTCAGAGTGGCCAGGATCAGTTTCAACTGCGAGCACCACTCAATTTCCGAGTGAAATGCACCCTGGTTGTTAACGGGCCGTTTCACGAGAACCCGGGTGTATCCGTTCGTGTTATCGGCACTTTCGTCGGCCGCTGAAAGCGTCCTCCGGCCGCTCATCCTCCGATCGCGGCTCACGCTGTTCATGCTGGCAACCGCGACTCATGACCGACGCACGATCCGACCGCAACGACCCGCATCGACCAAAGGCGCAAAGCCGTCTGCGTCAATTTCGTTCCAACGCCGGTGTGTTGTGTTGTCGCTGCTGGCCGCCAGACGGCTCCTCTTCCTGTTTAGTGCGCGTTGCTGACACGCGTTCCGTTCGGCGCGTCGATACGTGACGTCACTCGTTCGCAAAAAAAACGTTCCATAGTTCCGTTTCATTTTTATACGATTGTTTCTCAATTATTTCTGTTGTTATGCCATATATTAAATAATAACTCCCAGAACATTGCAAGTACTTAATAAAATTCACCGAAATTTAGACCCTTATGTAAGATATTTTGTGTTTTATACAGCGAATAATATATACGTAGGCTACCTTGAAGAAAAACAGAACAATAATTTTACGACTTCGGATTTGATTTGTACATTATTCCTTATATATTACTACCCAATACATTTATCTGTTCCTATTTTCCTGTGCACTTTTAACATGAGGGCCCAAAGAAAGACCCACACTTGTCAAACAAGCTGGTGGTGGGGGCCATCTTTAATGCCGATACAACCAATCGCGAATTTTCACTGAACATTTCATTCTTATAATTTAGTCCTGAACACACTGTAAGATTTTGATCAAACATTTCTGGAGTACACCCTGTATACAGCCACCTTTATAGAACATCGCAGTAGATAATGATAATACTATCAGTGATCTTGTTTAATATAATAAATTACAACTATACAGGTATACAGAGTATCTAAGGCAGGTCTTAAAGCTTTACCTAAGGATTAAAATAACCCCGCCTCGGCACTGGGTGCAGTTAACTTTGACAAAAGTATTTCATCCGTGATTTATACATGAGTATATACCAATACAGCAATCCCGATTTCTCATTTCAACCTCCAATTGCCTTCCACAGTGCTATTAATACACTTTCATATTACGTGTATCTTCAACGTAGGTGATCCACTCTCACAATCATTGTTCATGTGAATTTTCGGTTTTGGACAAACCATCTTGCGCATAATTGATATTATTATAGCAATGCAGGAGGTAATAAGCAGTGCAGCAGCAATGTTCAGTTCTATTAAAGAGTTATTTGTATTATAGATTATGCATATAGAAAAAATTAGGGAGTTCTCAATGAAAATCACTATATAATATATAAAACAATTTCGCGCGGTACTTTTGTCACCATTTTGTTCTTTTTTCTGCCATAGTGTAGGACTTTCACTAGCATCAATGAACGTAAATAAGTACACAAATCCTGTGACTAAACTAAAGAGCATATTTTCTATAACGTCCTCTCTACCACTTCGGCCGTTTTCTGCCATGATCCACACAACCGCAAAGAGAAGATGGAGGATGGCGCAAACTCCGGATACATATTCATTGAGCGATAAAAATACTGCTAGGAAGTATACTCTACATGCCACAATAAACATTTCGCAAAAGAAGCAAGCTATTGTGTGCTTCATGGACATGAAGTTTGCATCTTTGATGCAGTACAGACGCCATCGCTGATAATTAGCACTGGCCCATGCCATGGATAGTACACTGAAAATCATGGCCACATCTGAAACGAACAGGGTAAAGTTCATTAATAGCAAGCAAATTTCAGTTGTATATTACAGCGTATTGCATACAGGGGAAAATCCCTTACACATAACTTCTACAGGGACTGAGGTGTTCTGCGGAATGTGTTTAAAAAACATGTAAAGACGCAAAACCAACTGAGGTCCGCATTCAAGATAAGCTTCAAGTAGTCTCAAGAAGAAAACATCCCTTCCGTCTGCATAAAACTTTGACAGGATTTCAAGCTGCTCTTGTTTATTGTTTTCTTTGCCCGAGTCTTCTGGGGTTTCATTATGTTGAAGACGCCTAATCTTACAGGATTTGCGAGTAAATTCGCCGAATCTGCAGATAAATTAAACGTATACAGATAACTGCATAGTTATGCAACTTATGCCTAACACATATATTTTATCATAACCAATAACAGATATGTTAGATATACATCAAATACGATAATGGCTCTTACCTCCAAAAAAAGTTAAAACAAAATATCACTGAAAATACTGTACAGCATAAATTCATATACCAGCATCTCCAACGACATTTGTTATTTATGAATTTCTTCTTCGATGAGTTTACATCAATCCGGGCTCTAATTTGGTACCTATAGACATTTAAGAGAAATAAGTATAGGACCTAACCATGTTGATTTACACCATAAAAATAATAGCTATTGCAATTGATCATTTTAATGTTATATTTTTTTACGTTAACCAAATAAACAGAATATATGTTATATATCCGGTTTTCTTGACTGGGTGTTCATGCATAATTTGCACAAACGAGATTATTTTCAGCTAAAATTTTATATGCAGGGTAATTTTAGGTGTCTTGGCCCTCTGGAAAACATTATCAGCAAGTATACTTACATAATACTGCTTACAGCTGAAATTACTACCAATGGCCCTGCATTCAGAATGACTGAGATACCAAACAACACTGTGTGTCCACCTTTCCAAAAAATGACTGATATGACGATATCAAAAATTTGATCGCCTATCAAGAAGAGCAACCCAATAACTACGAAACAAATTTGACGACCTTTCACCAAAGGAAGCTTCTCCTCTCTTCTGTCCCTATGTTAAAAACAAGAACAGAATGTAATGGCCATTTGTCCTTCAAGCGAGTGTCTAAAATTGCCACAATCGCAACATTAATGGGCAATTCCTTGTGATGTTTAGCAGGCAGGAATTAACAACTATTATTAAAGTAGAGCGATTTAATAAATACAATATACTGCGTTCACTCTACCTACACCTGAAAAATTGGAGGGGGTGAAAACGTAAGGGGAGAAATGCAGTTGTAATCCTCTGGCGTTAATTTGCCTATTGTTCAGAACACCAGAGTTTCTTCGGAGAATCAGAGGAAGAGTCAAAACTCAGAAGAAATTCTGGTTTCCTTAACAATGGGATTTCCTAGAGGCAAATTAATACCAGAGGATTACAACTGCATTTCTCCCCTTACATTTTCACCCCCTACAATTTTTCAGGTGTAGGTAGAGTGAACGCAGTATACATATCTCATCATTGTGTGCACTCGCAATTAGCGATAAATGATATCGTACGGCCTATGTAGGTATTTGTATACAAATAATTACAAACGTATCGGTAAAATCAACAGCAAGGCAAAATTGAATGCCTTCAAATCTAGGGAGTGACACCGTTGTCTATGGGCAGCAGGTAACAGAATTGAGATTTCGTCAAATGTAATAACAAATATACAAGCTGCCACAAGATTAAAAACAATTGTTTAAAAAAAAACTCCAGCACGCATATATGCACTGCATGTTGGGAGAATTACAAAATAATTTCTGCGATCAGAATATTTGCTCTTATATAAAACGCTGAAAGCACATACAGTATATACTGTAAGTTACTTACATCACTTGTAGATATGTTCGTATTCCTCAATGTACTTCTAGTCTTGAAATTAATAATTAATAGCAACCCGAGAACACGATATAGGGTGCTATGTATAAGTATAGACGACTGATATTATCAGTCTGCGCCAGTTAGGTATAAGTATATATCAAAGACATTGAACTCGAGTGAAAAGAAAATTGCCTAATAGATGAAGATTCCAGGAATTTATCGAACTAACGTTATTTGCTTTGCGATATCTAACTCAATAATGTTCTTCACGAATTTATACAATCAAACGACATTTGTTTGTATTTTTATTGCATTGTAATATACTTAGGTTTCTAAAGCAGCCGGCGTAATCAACACTCTTGGGCCATATAATTCGTTACAGTTTTGAACTTTATATTACGTACATATCATATAAATTAGTAGGCTATACTAGTGCATATATATAATCGACTGTTGATTCTAAACAGCTCTTATCAGTTACCATTTTTCCATTGTATCTCTATTACTTAACTGATACCCCGGTCATCGATTGATGGAATGTGAAATGCATTTAACCTTTAACATTTATTTGCACATACCTAGGTAATCAACAAGCGATAAAATTCCCTAGCAAAATTTTTTTAAAGCTGTTGCAGGTCTGCAATAAAGCTGTGAATGTTTCATTTGCAGCTTTATTCATGCAAGTATGCACATTGCAGGCATGTGACATGCATGTGACAGCCAACAATTTTTGTTAGGGTTATGAATCTTCTTCTATATTTCTAGACCTTACACAACAAACAAACGTATAGACAATGGTGTTAATAACCCTTGAAACTGGAAATTAATATAGATATGTTAAAATAGTACATTGACTACATTAGAATTTGTGCTTTTGTGTTAATGTTGTATTGCTTGTTATTCGGCTTCAATATATTTATACTTGCGTCTTAGTTTTGCTTATTTTGTTGTCTCTGATTGTTCAAAATCTCCCGCCTGCACTAAGACGTTATTCCTTTTCCAAGCATAAACGACAGATGGCGCAAACAACAGCAAAGGCATTCCTTATATAACATGAAAAGGATATTTCGTCAAGATGAAGCGCCATCTAGCCCAACTTTGCTTAACTTCCACGTGGGCGAATCTGGTTTCAACACAAAAGAATTGCCTGTAATTTGCTCATTATATGTATATTTGGCAATTAAACATCATGTGCTAATCAATCCGTGTTTAATGGCTGTAATTACAGATCTGTGTTATTATGTTCATGTTGCACGAAAATAACATTGTGGCAATGTAAATATGCATATTCTTAAAGTTGTAAATGTTGATTATTTTTATTGATGACAATGTGAAGTTTTCATAATTGGTAATTCCAAAAGTAATAAAATAGATTTCATCTAGATTAATTCTGAGACACGCATTCAATTAATTGTAATTCAAGTAAATGATTCAAGTGGAATGCAAATATATCAATGTAACCATAAATTGTCGAAATGAATACTTGTTTGTGATTATAAAAATCTACTTATATGAAATCCTGCGACACTCTATCTCTCCCTCCTCCCATTTATTATTGCAATTAAGTTTTGGAAGTTACAAGAATGTGTAGTAAAAGCTGTTCATGTCACATACGCACGCGCACATAGTCCAACTAAGCAGTGTGAAATTCATTCATCAAAACCAGATTCTGCATTTCTTTTCTCTTGTCAGATTTTTTCTTTAGGGGGCGAAATCCCGAAATACATTTCTTTGGTCAACTTCTTTGAACTCGGACGTTTTCAGGGATGGATTCGAAGTTTATCTGATTTAGTTTGGACGTGACAGCTTCAGTAATGAAGTCTCTTGCAACGATTCCCACTGAGCATGTAGGATCAGGAAGTTGCCTTAAGAAGTTAGTAATTGGCGTAACCAGAAACTTATGGCCCAGCGTTGAATCGTGAGCAAAACTTTGAAGAAATTTTTTTTCCCCCCCGGTTTCTTCTTCTACTTCTTAAGCTTCCAAATCTACACACGACTAACATAACAAGAAACTTTTCAACGTCCTATAATCTAATAGCGGAAACAAGCACATATATTTAATATAAGCGAATTGAAGTGCGTTTATATATCTCATATTTTTTGTCTCTCTCCTTCTCTCTCTCGTTCTTGAAAGGATAGATTTGGTTTTATCAAACGACCGGTCTTTGTAAAAAACACGTGTCCGGAAATTAAATTTTATTGCGCTCAAAGGCGAGATTAAAAAACAAAACAGAGTGGTTTTAATGGCCTTTTGAGTAATGGTTGGCACGCAGATTTCAAATGCGCACAGGGATTAAGACTTTATACAATATATAAAATGGGGTCGATTCCATAGCTAATTGCAAAAGCGTCGCCTCTTTACGCTTGGAAAGTGGAAAATAATAAACGACTTTGTGAAAAGAAGTGTTTGAGAAAAGACAAGTGGATTGGGGGGGGGAAAGAGTAACACGGAAAAATGCTCAACAATTGATGAAACGAAACGAGCTTCACTTGACGATTTTCTGGTGTCAACATCCTATGAAGCTATTTATGGCGTCTTCTTCTTCTTCTTCGTCTTCACTTAACAACAAACACTTTCTTCGCCAATTGGTATGCCAGCAATCTAATAACATACAAGTTTTCAATAGCTGCAACTCGTTTCTATGAATAACTTCTTGAACATATGCTCACCCCTCCAATTCCCATGCATGCAGACTGGGTGTGGAAAAAAAAAGAGGTGACGAAGATGATGAAAAAGGTTAAATAACTTGGAAATTGCTTGAAGGCCTCCAAATTTTAGTGGCTAGTTCGTCCACTTTATATCCACTTCATCCGCTCTGAGTATACATAGTACAATTACAGGGACCCGGAAAAGTCCACAGTATAAATATACAAACCGCAGAGATATGCTCACATGTATATTATACAGTTGAAGGTGTATATTCAGATTTCAGGTTGGGTATATTCAAATTCACAATGAGTAGATATTTTCCAACTTGCTGATAAACATCATGTCGTCAAAAGTGTACATATTTAATTCAATCATAATTGTAGAATTAAACAATACGAATTAAAAACCTAAGCACATTATAATTCAACGAAGACCAAACTGTATAATTTCCTAAAACTGCTTGTTGACTTTATGGTGGTAATAATTATAATTTATGTTCTTATTTTGCATTGTAGGTATTTGGTTTATAATGCGAACATCTTCAACGCATTACAGGTAGGCTGCACACGTTTTATCCTAGAAGACTGTAAAACCTTTTGCCGTCCTAATTTAAATACCAAATTTCACTAATTATGCATCGTATTTATTTGTTGCCTGTGCAGCTTGTCTGGTGTCATCATAATCCTGCGCACATAAACCAAGGAGACGTAAACAACCTTGGACAAGCGCAGAATGAGAGGGAATTGGGGTGAAAACATCAACTTTTCTGACACTTATTAAGTGGATAATTTCAGGTGTCAAGTCCACTGTGCTGGTCCTGTATTCATCGATCATAGCAAAGTGGTGAAAGGGTCAACGCCCCTGTGAGGAAGCAAACTGCAACTCGTTCCAGCTCATCGGCAAAACACCAAGGCTCTGCAGGGAAGGCAAATCGCAAACCACATTCCCCAAAAAGTTTCCTATTCCCATTTATATTGCACATTGGTGGGTGGTTGTTGGTAACAATTCACTGGCAAACAACAAAATCGTATCTTAAAGGAGTGATTCAGCGAAATCTTGCTGTTTATTCTTGAAAATTTGGGTCATTTGATTCCGCCAAAGTGAGACAAATACAATTGCAGGCTTTTGTGAAAACATTGTATGGCCCAAAAGGATTTTTACAAGGCACACAAACACAACAGTGTTGTCGAGCTTTCTCCCGACACACAAACAAAAAAATGCCTTAAGGTAACCAAAAAGTGGGCTTCTGAAGGAAAGGAAACTCATTAGCAGCACACATATATCATCTTTTTAGTTGTTGTTCACTACAACCGCATTTTAGCTTCTTTTTCTTCACTGGTTTACAGTTTATTTATCGGTCGTTGTATTTTAGGGCTTTAATTATTGAACAAGAGGAGAAAATGTTGGCCAGTTTCAGGTTCAAAGCCAAACGAGCAGCTTGTATATGTATATATAGTTTTCCAGAAGATGGGTTTAGGTAGATAAAAGTGTCTGTCTACCTTTTAGGTCCAAAAATCACCCGAGAGCCAATTCTGATTTTATCATTTTTATTCCTAACATGCAGACCCAAACCAAGTTTATGTCAGTTTGGTTAAAATAACTTCCAGATTCTGCTTACATAAATTAAGATTCGCTGCCAGATTGCAACCAGCAGTTAAAATAGTGTAAATGTAATGGATGCTAGAAAATGTCAATGCCATGTAAGATAAATGCTTATTTGTGTCTGTGAAATATTTAAAATATGAAATCTTAAATTGAAAACCCATGTAGGCGTTATAATATATGTTTTGGATAATAATTTTAATCGGATTATTAACAAACTACTTTACATATTTTTCTTCATCATCGGTGGCTAAATGGCTGTTGGCTATTGTAATCGGAAAATTGGTGCAAGTGTTTATGCAAAAAAAATATGGCGCCAGACAGACACTGAACTGCAAATTGCAGTGAATATTTTGTTTTATGACAAGCAATTATTCATTTTCGTGGAAAATATATCTAACAGTGTCGATTTTCGCGGATTCCTCGAACTTCGAAGGTTGTAGGGGTATAAAATGCAAACTATTGCGCCAACATTTTAAGAAATAGAGGTGTTTTTCAGTTTCGGTCATACAGAATTGGATACTATGAAGAGTACAAAATGCATTTATAATTTAGCAGACTTTTAGATAGATGAATAAATGACAACTTGACATTGATAAGCTATTTACATGCAAACAGGAAACCTGGAAGAAAAATCACTTTCCTCCCAAAATACTACTAACAAATACAATGAAGGTTCCTAAAATTACACACGTACAGACTTCTTCAGCAAGTATTTAATTTATGTTACCTTACTAGTTGGTAAATATTTATCATGCTTCGTTGGCGAGAAACAGGAAACATTACCATACATTTCTGTATTTATGCAATTGTAAAACAAGAAACTACATATATTTCTGTGACTTACCAGAATAAACTGTGCCCATTTGCAAGCTTGTCCAATTACTGCTAGTAGACTTTGGCAAATTGATGTAAACGTGATCAGACTGAAAAGAAAACAAAACACCGGACAGTGAAACATTGCTGTATAAAAACCGTTAATTCCGAAACCGTTTCACTTATTGCATAACATGCAATAGCCATAGGTAAAAGGTTATTTATGTTGGGAAAAATTATTTATATAATAGTTGTCGCAGTTATATTGGGCGGCACCGGACATGGGCCAACAGACGCCACAGGGTGTCTCATATTTTTTTTATTTCATCTAAAAAGCTGTCCGACTTTTTCTTTTGCCTTCCTCCTGCAGTGCATTATTACACAACACATTGAGCATAAACAGAGCCAAATACTTGAGCGAATAAATTTCTTGGCATAAAGTCTGCGCAGAAAGTAAAAACATTTCCCTGCAGAAAAGTGAAAGGAGGAAAAAGAAAATGTCTCCTCTGGGACAAAAACTTGGTCTGAAGGAGCAGCTAGAGAATATGTAATGCTACCTAAGAAGAAGAAAAAAATCTCCAGACAATCGTTTTATTTACGATGAAAAGGTGCACGAGTTAAAATCCAGTTTTGTAAACAGTGTTGAGGAAGAGGCGTAACTTTAAAAGTGAATAAAAGTCCGATAATTCACGAAACATTGGCACAAGAACCTTTCTTCTCTGTTTTCAACTGTAACTAATGTTGTTCCCATCATTTTCATTCTCATCTGGGAATTTGTGCAAGTTGAGAATAACTTATTTGAAATTTCAACTGGAAAATGCAATCTGTTTTAAATTCAAATAATGGGTTTTATCAAAATGAAACCAATATGAATGTCTATGAGAAAGAGTTGGAAGTTTCTGAACATGAAATGTCTAAATAGTTCCATCTTTCGCTAATGATGGGGAAAAAATCCAGACAACTGTTGTCACAAGGAAGTCATTAGTTATGCCAAAACTGACATTTTTTTTGGTACAAAGTAACTTGTGTTGATTTTTCAATCAAGTTCATCAATGAAGAACGCTTTTTCCCAATGAATCATGTTTTTGTGATCAGATAAATAAATCATGTGGCAAATCCCCGTTTCTTGATTTTTGACAAAATAGTGCAAAATCATTCTTATATATTTTTCTTATGTTTGCCACAGTTGTATACATTCACATACAGTACATGTCACAATATTCAATGAGCACCCACACTTTTCATGTTGGTGATCTGTTGTTGCGAACAAAAGTGTATGTTTATGAAAGGTTTTTTTTTCAAAATTAAGTAGAAAAGCTATTGACTGCCAGGAAATAATTATGGGCTTAAAAACAACAATAGCTGAGCTACTGTGTAAGTTAGGGTGTACAACCCTGCAGAGCTATTGAAAGGTCCTTGCATAGACTTTTCTATGAGGTATATTTCGCCTCAATAAAATGTGAAGGTAGATTTTTAGAGGGGTTGTAAACATTTCAAGTCTCATTATTTCGCCGCAAGCTAATATATTTTTGTTGTACGCATATTGAATGCAAGTGCATACTTCATATAATAGAATCGTGAATCTGCGCAAACAACAACAAAGAAACTATATAGTGCCTATAGAAGAAAAACAGTGAAACTGGATCAACACAGCCTCAATAAACTTTATTACAGTCAGTAGCATTCATCGTGCTTAACGTATAAAAGGAGAACATGTGTAAAAATGCACAAACACAATGACCTGCAATGAATTTTAACCACAAAAGAATCGAAACTAATCCTGCCAGTAATGATTGGTAAGGAAAAACCGATCAATTGAAAACAATGCCAACTTCTTCTCATCCTAATTAGCCTATTTCAAGTTTTGTACAATATAAGCCCCTTGGGTACAGTTGAGCACAAGGAACCGATTCCAGCAATTAGTTCCCTAGACGGATTTCAAGGTTGCACTCCAGGGTTACTACATTTGAAATGCCAAAATCTCTTTGGAATCTGGGAAATCATGCAGTTTGGGGTGATATTATACAACACTAATCCCACAGAATGCTGACAGATAAGCTACTATGATGCTTTACATTTAGCTTCAAAAGGACTTTGCCATGCTGAATTAGATAACAAAAAGAAAGAATTCATGGGCCTCAGCATTGACGAATTGCAGTCATGAATAGTGCTAAAGCTGTTCAATGGAAATCGCAAAAGGCCCAACCCTTGCAGTTGGCATTCCTAGATTTTAGCTTTCATTGCTGGTTTGCCGGTGCGTTTAGTCCATTTCACTTATATAATAGGACCTTAACTGGGTCTTTGTAAGTGTGATCAAAGGCAAAAGGCAGCAAGTAGCAGATAGATCAAAGTAATCCCTCCATACATGAGGAAAACTTCACACAGCACATCAATTGGTGTGTATCCTTATTGCCAACATATATATTTCAGAAAGTTGAATTTTTATGAGGTGTACAGTTTTTATGGGTGACCTTTGGTGTCATGTCATCATCTAGGTCATTTAGTCTGTATAAGGTATCTTCTAGACAGCTAACTTGAAATTTGTTGAACATCATATAATTAGTCCATTATATGTCCTATCATATTTTTAATGTACAAGTGTCAAGACAACGCCCATTAACATGTTCACAGTAGGGAAATGTGAAAGGTACCCCTGCAGTTGGTGCCCATACATCATGAGGTTTCCCGCTGAATAAAAATACTTTTGGGCGAAGTTCCCATACTTAATATTGGAGTCATGTAGTAGTTGTATCTTTTCATGACCTGCCAATAATTTAGGGAACTTTTACATTCCACCCTTTCTGCTCTTGAGGTATAGATAGACAACAAGAAATTTTACCACAGGAAGCCGAAATCTTAAGGAATTCGATTAACAATATAACAATACCAGACACTTTTTCCAATCACAGAAAGTTATATAAGTTGGATTTATCACTTGGAACTTTGGGAGTTATTAACTGTGGGAGGTTTTCTTTCAATGGTTGTCAGAAAGACAGATCAGTGTGAAGGAATTATTATGGGCCACCCTGTTCACTCAGAATGTAAATGTAAGCACATACAGCACTCAAGATTTATATACAGTATATATATATATAGAGAAAAGGAAAGGGGGGATTCGAATTTGCCAAAACTCCGCCCCAGAAATTTATCCCCCTCACCCAAGCAACAAGGGAGATAAGAACATCTGCTGAGAAAAACATAGCTGCAGTGGCCTAAGGGGGGAATTTGGATGATGGGCAATGGGCGTTAGTTGCTCGGCCCCTTATTATTTCGAGGGTGTTTCAGCGGCATTTATTATGGTCATACTCATCATGCAGGGGGTGCTACATAATCGTAATGATGAAGAAGGAGCAGGAGAAGGAGAAGCTAGGAGCGAGGTTTTTTTGAAAGAAAAGAAATATATACGCCTTTGCCTTGACCTCGGCCAAAGGAATCCAAAAGAATGCAATCGTAAATATCCACTCATCTCGTGTCCTACCTAGTTTTAACACAAGAGATCAAATCGCTCGTGGACATGGTCCATATTTTGCGACATCTTTTTACGAGTCTCTGTGCCACGCTCCGAAGGCCTGACTGCGAATTTCGTGACCATTAAAAACAAATTCCACAGGGGGTGAAAGAAAAGAGAGAGAGAGAGAGCTTAGAAACAAGATCAACAGTAAATTGGCATCAATACCATGTCAAATAATATCACGCATCGCTTGTAAGCAAGCATGTAGGTACATTATTATACTTCCTTGGCAAGAAGTTTCACTTTCCCTGCATGTCACGTGCAGAATGCAGATGCAATCACAAGAAAATGTTTGGATAGTGTAAAGGTTCAGTAATCATCCCAATTAATTCCTTTTTTCTCGGTGAGGACAATACCTTTTTGCTGAACAAATAAAAAAAATTCCTGTAATTGCCAAACATTTGCTGTATTATTCAACCACAGCCATTTCCAATATAGAAAACAACTACTGATGTAGATATGAAAATTGTGACACTGAAAACACAAATGTTGTAATCATATTTTTCGGTGAAAACCTAGTTCCATGTAAAACTAAAGTGGTACTACCTTGTTGTCGTATCATTTAAATCTCTTAAAAGTGCTATCATATTCATATTGTTAGGAAAAACGCGCAGCTGATAACCATTAAGGTACTACATTAAATTTATTCATGCATGTTTCTCAAAATTAAAGGAAAGTTTTCCTGCTGTAGCACCGTCAGATATGCTTCCAAGTATAATGTCATTTCGCGTTTACATAATCATACACTTTGAATTTGCAAGTTAAAATGTAGGTTTTTCCATACTGTTAATAAGTCAAGGTAAAATGTAATTTATTATTCCCATGCACTTCACAAGCAATTCCATTTTACTTCATCAAAGTCTACCTCAAACTCTATAGCTAATCATTTGAATTATCTCTGACAAATATTTCTATTGCTTAGTTTGCGTGGTTCCTGTATATGTGGGAAACAACAATGTGGATATAGTATAAATGCTTTGAAAAACAATTCTCATAATATGTTTTTGTCACCCAGTGGACAAGACTTGAAGCGCTTATACAAGTATGCCAAAATATTTTGCTAACAGCTAGAAGATTGGTTATTGAGAGGACAAGAGGACATGAGGTGGAGTAGTAGTAATTCAAGTAAAAATTAGGAACTCGATTACGATGGAGACATCTATAATGTGGACCATATTTTCAGTCCCTTCAGCAAATTGTCCATTATAACTGAAGCAATCCCAGCAATTTTCATAATGATTCAGAGCTGCACATTTGTTCCCAACAACGACAGATACCTATTTTAAAGTACGTAGTAAGAAAATAGAAAAGTCTGGTTATATTTATGACATAATGCACCTCGAATTTTGTGCATACACTTGAAGTCCACTATATAACCAGAGTTGTACTGTGTATTAAAAATACAGGGTCTGTTCACCCTCCTGCTTGTGTGTGACTAGT
Organism: Glomeris maerens; assembly: GCA_023279145.1. Classification (NCBI taxonomy): domain Eukaryota; kingdom Metazoa; phylum Arthropoda; class Diplopoda; order Glomerida; family Glomeridae; genus Glomeris; species Glomeris maerens. The sequence goes on along the minus strand of WWPM01008004.1, from coordinate 5,655 downwards.
CCCCCCCCCCTTCCCTCCTTCATTGAAAATAGCTAGAGGCGTATCCACAACACCACAAGCCACCTCCTCCTGTTATTCTTCTTCTTGTTGTAAAATAGTTGCTCGATCACCACCTGCCAGTGCCAAGCCAGGGTCGGAGCAGCTGCTCGGCTTGTTCATAAAGCCAGTGTAATCACACGTTTCTGCTCACAACTTGACTCGGCTCTGAGGCGATCAGACGCAAACAAGCACCCCCAACACCTAACATTGCATCTTCAGTGCCTCGACCTCATCAAAACCGAGCAAGCAAATTTCCAGTTGGCTCCAAAGCCACCACGTGGTCGCCTATACTCTCCTCTCAACGCGACAATGACCAACTTAACACACCTCAAAGTAGTTGTGCTGGGAAGCAGACTAGTGGGCAAGTCAGGTGAGTTCACAAACATTTCCATCCAAACTTTATGAATAAAGTGAAGGAAGTCTTGATCAGTTATTATGGTATGAAAAATTGAGCAATGCTGAGCGGTTTTTTGCTAATTTACATACATATTCCAGTATGGGGCTAATATTATATTGTTAGAGAGGCCGTTACAAATTTAAAGCACGGTTTCAAAGATATTGATGAAAGCGTAGTAATAAGTGGTTAAAAGCTGCGATGTACTGAATGCAGAGCAAAATCTACAATTTCAAGTATATATTATGTAATAAGTACATTTGAAGTTTCCTGGGCAAATAGACTTCAAAATACAGATTAGATTCTAAATTGAAGATGCAATGCCATTCTTATGCTTATGCTCAATATAATTTTGCTACATGTGTGTACATATTTCAAGTGTAAAGCTAAATCGGTTCCTTTCTCATGTTAATTATAATTAATGCACAACTTGCCATTTTCTCTTGAACTTGAAATAACCTGGTTCGTTTCATCTTAAAAACTTGTTTGTCGTGAATAGCCATGAGTAATGTAAAACATTTGAATGCGCATCATTAATTCGCAGTAGAGATGATATACCTACATTAATCATCATTTATTAATTATCAAGAACATGCGTTTGAGATGCGGGAATAAACAAATAAAGTAACTAGGATATTTTACGATGACAAATTTTGATGTTAGCCTGCAGTTAAGAGCACAAGTGAGGTTTTTACTCGATTTGAAATTGAAAGTAATACTAATGGAATATCAATTCACAGCTCTTGTCATTTGTTTCTTTTTTTATGTTGCACCATACCCACCTCTGCACATGTTTATGTATGGCCTACTGTATACGTAGGAGGTTTCCAAAGATAGACAATATATGTGTAGTGCCACGTGCCATTTAAATCACTGGAAGAGAAATCGTAACTTCTCAGAAACAGTAATTAGAAAATTTCACAGACAATAAAAACAAATAGGATTGACAATTAAGAAAGACGAATTATTAGCATCATTAGACCTGTCATTAAATTGTATTACACAGAAGTGATTGAATGTACATAGTGTGCAGAACTAGTAAATGTTATAAGTGGTATCCAATGAATTTAATTCACCGATTTCATTAATTTTCATTTAATTGCGCATTTTATATACATATTTGAAAACACAAGCGAATGTTTGCTTTGGTGTAAAATGTTACTTCAATTTTTTTGAGTTCCTCGACATAATTTAATCTAATCAAAATGCAAATCATTGATAAATTTGATATAATTCCACATTATTAAACCTACACCTTATATGCACTTCACAGGATTTTGAATTCAATGATTGCCTGCAGAGTATAAAGGAGGTTGATAATGATAATGATAATAAAAAAAGGACATATTTACATATTAATCTTTGAAAAAACACAACTTGAATGAGAAAAAATGGACTTACATGTCCGAATACTTAATCATGAGTGGACCACAAGTCGATTAGATATGCAACTGCTTATTGATTACATGCATTTGCAGGTCAGACTACACTCCCTCACACCATGTATGGCACGTTTGAAATTTTCATGGAATTGCAAATCGATGTATAATATAACTGTATACATATGGTATGCAGAAAAAGTAAGGGGAAAAAAAGAAACACTTCCGTCAACACAGCACAGCACACTCTGAGCGAGGCAAGGTATGGCAGCTAGGCAGACCACGTGACATATACAGACATGCTTGGTCCTACTAACCTGAGAACCTACCAAGAGCCTAGATTTAGGCCAATAGAGTCAAGTACATACACATATGTACATATAGGAGGCAGGCACACAGACAGTAATACAGCAGTACTTTACACGAATATGAACCTGGACGGACCCTACGGCCCGTTGACCCCCCGACCTTAACTTGCCTGTAAAATTAAAGAGCTAGAAGACCACCCTGGTGGTCATCCCGCGTCCTATACTATATTTATGACCCATGTGAGCATTTTTTTTCTTCACCCCTTGTGGCTAGTATTTCGTTGGCCCACATGCCGATAGTGTAACGGTAAGTTCATTTTATGTCTGTTAAAAAGTAATAACTTATTTCCCAAAAACTCGTTCAGTCCGCATGCCTGTATATTTTGCGCAAATATATGATGGGTGCGGCTGATCCTAAAATTCAGAAATCGTCATTAAAAAAAATCCCCCTAAAATATATAGGTGCTGTATATTATTCAGACTTAACAATATTATATCACCACCCTCAATAACAAACGTCTGCACATGCTGATATCGTAGCAAGTAACACAAAGTTTGGTGTAAACTTGTTGAGCTGATATAATAAACCTACATGTCTACCTGTAATTAGTCATTAACGTTCATCTGTATTCTGTCTTATCATTTCCCCCCACTGCATTGAGATTAAATAGTAATATTCCTGGTCCGGGTCAACCTACTGTAACAAGTGTCAACTATGATATTGCGGTCGCTTGTAGACATTATATATAGTATAAAAATAAACGCCTACAACATAAATTTCAAACTGAAGGGTAGTTAACCATGATACCTATCTTGGGGAAAACGAAGAAATTAAAATGACAGACAAAGTAATTTATATAATGGAGTTTCTTTCATAAAATGATTAGGTATTTTGTTTTTGGAATTCCCAGTTATCAGATTGTATGCTATGCCCATGCTGCACTATTTATCCTGTTTGTTTTGTAATGGGGAAGGTAATTCTTGTCTTCATATATATCTGTTTAAAGGATTAGTGTCTCTGGCAATTCTCTGTTCGTTGAACAAGTGTATTATTTGAAAGCTCAGCAAAAGAAGAATGGAGGAAAGGAGAACTACTATAATCCTTGAACTGGAATTTCGCAAACAAACATCTGGATAATCTTTTATAACCATATAGCACATCATCAATTCAGAGCTAATATAATTCATTTTACACACATAACTTTACCAGTACTACTTCTTTCAATGGATGAATTAAAATATTGTTTGCAAAACTCCGAATGGAAAAAGATCTAAATTGGCAGAAGTGAATTGCAAGATTCGCTATGCAATTGCATTCAACAATGGGACATTTATATATATAGTAGTAAATTGTGTGCGAGTCGATCATGAGACCAGTCGAGTTGGCGACAAAAACTTAATTAGTACCTGAAACATTGACATGCATTGCTTTAGAGTGTAAACACACTTTGTGGTTGATTGACACGTGCCTGCGGTCATTTTACACCTTCATTATACTCATATGCACTGTAACAAGCCATGGCAATAAAACCTAGTTGCTTCATTTCTCTTATATAGCAGCAAATTGAAGTGGTGTGAACACTATATATACATACACACCACTCGTGTTCGTTTAACCAACTAAAAATATCAAAGAATGCCGAATTCAATTTGGGGAATTTGGAGAGAGAAAAAAAAGTTATTCACGTTCATCGACTCTTTAAACAACTTTTGCTATTGGCTCGTGCAACGTGGCCATTATTTTATATACTGTGTACGATTGCGAGGACAAAAAGGTGACGGAATGCAGAAAGTAATGCCGTTTTCTCGATCATCTTGTCGTCAAAAGGACGTCTTCATGACCTCCACCTTCCTACTATTTGAATAGTTGAACAATGTGAGAGAAAAAAAAACTAAATTGAACATTTCATCGATTATTGAAAGCTTTCTTTAAAACCCTAAGGCGAAAACGTGTCTCAATGCACAATAGTACACACATTTTCTCCATTCCTTGTAACCACTGGAAATTAATTTGCACGGTTTTGTTGTTGTTTTCAAGCACGTATTACTTTGCAGTTTATGTGGGATATTTTGTTTCTCCATTAACGATAATAAATAACTTGGAACTTTATAACTTTATATAGATTTGTAAAACACGATGAACTAATTAAACATTTTTAATTGGAGATTGTAGCTTAAAACCGCTTGTAAATTTCGAAATTTTAACATATTTCGAAAAATAACATGATACGATATTGGAAGTATTTTTGAGAGTAACTTGCTTAAATTATGAATAACTGAATTGAAGACACTGCTTTAGTAGTTGCCTTCAATTAAAAACAATATAGGTATTCATATTAGAGAACAATATCATGAAATATTGCAACTTTTAATTTTACATAAACTAAATTATATTTGACAGTCTAAAATAGTTAGTATGAAATGGGGACAAGAGAGAAAAAATGCAAAAAAACTCATTAATTGCAACTACTATTACGTTTTGAATTTCCTGGAGTTATTATTCTTGTCATTTCCCTGTGCTTCTCTGCATTCCCTTAACCATTTCCTGTACACAATGTGCAACAACTATTTGGATATACCGTAGTTTAAAACTTGGCTATACATATGCAAAAATTCAGCGGCTTTTCTTTGACTTTTTGCAAAAAATTTCCTTGTATTTCTATGACTTACCTGACAGTCACAGATTCCCGATTTTCTACACTGTCTATCTATCATATATAAACCGTAACTTTTAAATTAATATCCTTGCATATTATCACAATTCCAATTTCATTCTTTTGCAATAACTCTAATGGTCAATACATACAATGCGTGGAAATTGCTACAAATTTGTGAGTTAATATTTATGGGAGCAAAGGTGGGTGAAATGAATAATGCATTTGTTCCACATTTTCAATTCCCTCTTTCATGTAAATAAATGCTATAAATCACCGGTTTTCATTATGCATGTCTCCGTGTTAGTCGAGGCAAGAATGTAAAAATGTCAAAATGCTGCTCCGAGGGGGAAATTAACTGTGCAGTTCCTCATCTTATTATCCAATATGGATAAGCACAGCTCTGACTGAACACAGTTACTATAGATGAACGGAAGGGATTGTTGCAAAAGCAGGGAGGAACAGAAAAAAAGAAGAAATTAATGCAGGCGAAAAATAAATTGCGCATATGGAAAAAAAATACAATGAAACTTGAGGTCGCTGATCGTGGAGCTTGTTTGGTTGAAGCCATAAACTCGAGCTTTCAAATCTCTCCCTTGGATGACAAGCAACCAGTGTCAGATGTCGAGGAAAAAGATCCATCAATGTTAAAAGTGCACCCAAATCACATGCAAACTTAAAACTGCCCGGATGTTGCATGCACATAGATGACAAGAGGGTCAACGTCCAAACATCTCAGAAACCCTCAACCGGGTTTTATCGTTCACAGGTAAAACTTGAACTTGGAAGAATATTGAGAGGTATTTTTCTTTCTCCTCCAAAGTAGTATACTGCAAACCTCATTCCACATGGATAAATATTGAATACCACTGCTTTGTAAA
>WWPM01007987.1:0-11095 GCA_023279145.1 Glomeris maerens | reverse complement strand
TATATATATATATAACAAAAATATCACTTTTCATCTCCGGGAAATATCTCCTCTTCCTTGAAAAACGATCTGTTGCTTAAGTGCTTATTGATATTCTCGAATATCTCGGGGAACTTTTCTAAGTACTGCTGCATCGCTTTTACCGCTTCCCTCGAGAAAACCCAATCCTTTTCGATCCTTCTTGAATACCCCACAACCTAAGAAGCACATTTTGTTTCATTTCAGAAGCAATAGTTGGATAAAGCAGGACGTAAAGTGGCTAAATTGAATGACGTTTCATCCTAAAGTGACGAGGCACTGCTGTCACTGGAGAGAACAAGTAGGACATCAGTGCCTACGTCATCCATTTTAGTCACTTTATATCTCCCTATCACAGGAACAACATACTTCTTTGGATCGCATATTGAACTTTAAATTAAGCCCGATGTTAACTTTCCTGTCGCTCTTTGCGCCGATGCGAGCAACCTGGAAAGTTCCCATTATCCTAGACAGCAGATGAGGACTGATACCGAGTTCTTTAGCGGCACTGTAAGTTGGCACGTACCACCTCATGATTTCCTATGATAACAATTATCCGTTCAGATTTCCCCGTAAATTTAAAATGTATTTTGGTCCCAGACGCGACTCTTACATTGTTCGCATTGATCGCTGCAGTTAAGTTTGGATCTTCGCTAACATCGACAGACAGTTCAACGCTCGCTCTCGGTCCGGAACAATCAACGCTGATCACCTGTTGCAAATTAACAACTAATTTTACGCTACCTTCACCAAATGAATTCAGTTCTGCCCTAAATTATCACATAATAAAGTTAGATCTGTTTTTTAACCGGCTAGTTGTGGCGATTACCTCGGCTCGTCTTCCGTAATATTGACTTGACAATAAGAAACATGTCGATTTCACTGGAAACAAATCGTGAAGGTTTTTTAAAGCTTCTTGTTTCGTATTCAGCACGTCAAGTTCCTGTTGCATTTTGAAGAGAAAAAAAACGACATTTTGTAATCATTCACACTTACGATATTTTGTTCGCACGCAACACGTTTTTCAACTCACCTGAACGACTGTTTGGTAAGCATACATCTGCGGCACGGTAGACCACTGCTTTTGTAATGTGATGTGCTCACCTTGCATATGCACATACCTGAAATAACAAGACGATTTAATTACGTGCCTCACAATATAAGTAAGCCACTGAAAAACAATCACTTCTTTCCAGTTAGTTCTTGCGCTTCCACTAGGATTTCGGTCGGGCCAATTATAACGCCCCATCGATCGTGATATCTGAAATATTAACAAAAAGTATTCAAAACCCATGTAATGTTTAATTGAAAACTAAGCAATTACCTATCCGTTAAAACATTATTAAAACAATGCCATTCTTGGGTGTCGTCTTCGGAATGCATTTCCGATACGATTTCATTCTGGCCAGTTGAGCATCTATAAAGCCTAAAAAAAAACAAATATCACTTGTAAATTGCGCTTAAGGCCATGCAACACAAATTGCAAACATTTCATTTTGCCGTCATAAATATCATAAAATATATAACGATACGCCAAGCTAACTAGAGCACTACGGTCTTTAGTTTTTCAATATTCATTTAATCACATATTTTTTTGAAATAAACCGTTTGCAAACCTCGTCTTGGGTGTGGAAATGCCGATAACCCTTGCTTCGGTAAGGTGCGGCCATCTAACGTACACGGATGAACCGAGCAATTTGCCAGCGATTGCTGACAGTTCCTCGTCGTTAAACTGTAATATTCAATATACAAAACACGTTTTAATTTACTTGGACCTGTGCAAAACACACAAAACTTCACCGCATTTTTCCGGAATATCTTTTTAAATACCGTGGACAGTTGCGGTTCCAATTCCAGGATTATACTGTTGTTTCTACTCGGCATTTGAAACACTTTGACGCCCGCTTTTTTCAGGCACGACTGCTCGGGCAATCGGAAATCGTAAATAACGATCGGCAGAAAAAGCAGATCTTCCTGTTATTTCGTACCTTGTGCGGAACATGCTTCAAAGTTGGAAATCCGGGAATGTACCAATCTTTGTTGAAACCTTCACAGAGGCCCTTTCGTAGTTTGGACCTTTCGACTTGAAACGACTCCAGCAACAGAATTTCACATCTAATAACACACAAGAACTTGCACATTTAATAAAGAGTAAATCGAATTGATAAATAATTCCGACTGTTCACTTTGCGTGATTGATTTCGATGCAGGGTAAATTTCCTAATACACTTCCGGCAAACTTCCCGACATTCTCGGCACTGTACGTGTACAGTAAACACGGTTTATGTACGTTGCGCTCCTGTTCGTGTTTGCTGACCTTCTCGAAGATCGGCTTCATTGCGTCCAAGAGTCTTTTCTAAAAGCAAATATAAAAATTCGTTACGCGCTGTGAAAGGAGGAACTGAAACCGATATAGCAATCGCGTACTTCGTCGATGAACGGGATCAGCACGATCGCTTCCCAACTTTGCTGTTTCCCGTTAAGATCCGTCTCGAAATTCGTGGGATAATAGTGAATCAGCGGCGAATTGGCATCGCACATTAAACTCTGCAATCAAACCGTATTATTATATAAAGGACCACTGTGTACTGTATAACGCTTATTTTTCGCGTAACATTAATTTTCGCGAATTTCGCGACCATCCAAAAATCGCGAAAATATATTCCACGCGAACAATTTCCCATCCTGGTAACAACCAATGCTGTGCTGCATTTTCCTAGGGTGCTCTGGGAATTACACCTTTCTTCGATTACAGTACTTAATTACTGAACAAGGAAGTAAATTCCCCCTCCCCTCCTGTCCTACAGTACTTTAGTACTTAATAAGAAAGGAATGTTTTTATTCCTGAATTATTCCACAACTCACCGTTTCTCAGAAAACACATGCAGAGAGAATGGAAAATACCATAACTTTTTTTGACCCGATAAATTCGCGAAATATAATCCTCGCGAATATGCTGTTTGGGGTAAATTCGCGAAATTTGCTGCCCGCGAAAAATAAGCGTTATACAGTAGTGAAAACCGAAAGGCTTCGTCGCACTTGATACGGCTCCGGAAGGAACTGTTTACTAGCGGATGGCAGCACCGCGAGGAGCTGTTCAAACGGCAAGAACGGCGTGCCCATCTCGAAGTTGAGACTCATGCCGCGGAAGTCCTTCACGTCGGACACGTACGGTGCGTAATGGTGAGGGTAGTACCAGCTCCATGAGCAGACGCCGTTGTAATAGTAGTGCAGGATCCATTGTATGGCCAACACGTAGCACTCGGCCTGTTCACGGAGAACTTCCGGGGTGAACTGTTCGTACGCCAGCTTCTGCGTGTAATACTCTCGCTTGTGCTGCACTAACTCCATCTCGAAGATCTCACGATCTTCCCGTTCGTCGTAGTCACTCATGGTACATTCGTTCTCGTAACGTTCGGCATCCGGCAACGGGATGTCATCCAAGTCAATCAGATTACACGCTGCAAAAACAAGTCGATTTATACTGGAATTTCGACAACTGCAACAGAGGTAAATAGTTAATACTAACCATTATGTTCATCATTTTCTTCCAACAAACTATCTTGCTCACTGGCAGATATCTCCGCTTTCTAAACGACAGAACATATTACTTCTTCAAAAAAACGAACTGAGCATAAGCCAAGTTACAAGTGTCAACCTACTGCGCAATCTTCCAGCGCTATCTTTACCCTTTTTACTGCATCTGCGCGCGACTCGCCACTCTTTGACCGCAACCACTTAATGTCCGCGAGCGTGTCTCGAAACTGTTCGTAGTCATTCTGCACGAGATGTGTTTTTTTAATTATTGCCACAAAGTCTAATGTTGACGTTCATCAGGCGAAACTCCAACCTTGGAAACAGCTTGAAGGTACTTCTCAAATCGCACAAGGTTTAAAAACCCTCCTTCGTTAATGTACCCTTCATTTTTATCGGAAAAAAGAGAACATCTAAAGTTAAGCAAGAAGGTTAGATGAGAAATCAACAACGTAGCAAATTTTACCGTCCAGAGTTGGCAGAACGGAGATGTATACTTGGTACAGCGAGGGAAGCGCATCGTGAGCGATGTGCATGTGTGGAAGATGAGGGATGAAATCGTTTCCCACGAGAAAGCCCATCAGAACCCAGTCATCGATGATGTTCTCGATATCGTACGGGAACGTTAACTTGTCCTTCAGCGATGAGAACTCGTAATCAATATACTCTCGCAGCAGGGACAAGTGAAGAAGGTGAAACGTGATTTCTTCTGGCGTCTGAATCCTGCGATGAAAAACAACTCGAATTACCGGACAAAATGAATATGCAAAACTGATTTTCTCTTGCAATGATCAGCTAACCGGGGCAAATTACCCCAAGTGGGGCAAAAATGAAACCCTTGTTACGGCAGTATCTAAATTGTTCTGCATTAAAATGCCTTATTTTGTTATCGTAGCAAAATGAAACATCGTTTTATCGGATCCATCACAATAAACTTTTCTTATAATTGTATTCTCTGTTTAAGTAGATGCAATAAACTGCTTTAATTTAAATAATCCACATTTTCTCGCCTTCAAATCAGGGTTAATGTTCCTTGCCTCGATATTAACATTGGGCTATATATCAGGCAATAGAGGATAAGCTACAGTATAATATCACACATAAAGGGTGTTGCAAAACTCTATGTACAAACTTTCCGGGTATGTAATAGGCATGAAAACAACGTTGAATCATTGATTGCCGGATGCAACGAAAAATCTGTGATATGTTTCGAACTGCATTAGCAGCTCCAGAAACTCGAGCTACGAGGCCCACATCCGAATCTACGGGCGTTTCATAAACAATGCCTTTCATATGCCCCCGCAAGAAGAAATCTAGAGAGGTGTTGTCGTGTATGTCATTTTGTTGGGGGCTGCAATTTTGAACACCTCTTCTCCTCTTCTTGTGAATAAATGTTGCCTTATTGGTGACCAAACTGTACAAATGAATTGTAATAACTACCTCTCCTCATTCCTAGGGCCACACGTCGGCTTCGCGAGACATGCATTCACGTTAGGGAGCATACATTACGGATGTCACATTTTGGGGGCTACAGACAAAACCAAGCGACGGCGGACATGGGTTCACATGAACTTTACGTCTTGTTTTCATGCCTATTACATACCCTGAAAGTTTGTACATAGAGTTTTGCAACACCCTGCATTTTAACCAGCAAATGCTTCAGCAAAATCAAGGGAATTGCTATTAATTTTTGAATTACTGTATACAATACCTTTGAGATGCTTTCTTCCTTGAAAAATTTATTTCTTCCCTCAGTAAAGAGAAATGTGGTTCGTGGCTGCATAATCCCAACATTATCTACAAATACAACAAATTTAAATTAATATCACCATGTAAAAACTCATGACTAAGCGCAACGCACCAGATCCGCATCCAAACCGTATAAACAATGTCTCGTATGCGAATCGTAACCAGGTTTTGATTTCTCGCTTCGGATGAAATCCATGATCTTGTGCTCGCCTTCACCGGGTGTCTGCAATATTTAAACCAGTTGCGATTTCCTCTTCTAACACGTAAAAAAAATGACTGTTAAAATGTATTTCGCGTACTTCGTGCCCGCTGAGATAAACGCGAAGTCCCTGCCAGCTTTTATCCGTCGAGATTTTAGCAGTGACAAAGTATTTAAGATGTTCCTGTAATTTCACCATGAACTCGGTGCCAGGTGTTATACAATTGGAGTCAAACCGCTCTTCGGTCGGCAAAACTTCTCCCCGGCTCACGGCTCTCTTCTCGGATTCCTCAGCCTCGCGGGCCGATCTAAGTGAACATTCGCAGACAATGTATGAAATAATTCCAGGTATGCCATTAGCAGCTATCCTACAGAGGGTTTCACTAACAAAAACACGGGCCACTTCTACGGGATTCACATCGTATATAATCGAAAACCAGAACTTCACTAATTACGGACAAATCTGGCCAAACACGACGAATAACTTTGTCTCTATAGTGTTTTCATGTACACATTTCGCACTGGTTTACCTGAATCTTCGTCCTCGCTGTTGGTTCATTTTTGCTCTTGGAGCGACTCCATCCACTGCCATGAAGAACACTTTCTTCGGTCTGACCATTTTAAACAAACACTGAAAAACAAGTTTTGGCATTTAAATTTCGACAAAACAGTGTGTTGCAATGAAATTGCACAACTGATTGCAAGGTTAACCTCTATGTAATGGCAAATAGCTTCAAATATTTTCTCCTCTGTAATCCTAAAATGCGGATCATCGTCGTTTGGATGGGAACATACATGAATAATCCCATTCATGTCCAAGTAAAGATTGTCGAAATCGGGAATCTAGAATCATTATATTTTACTTAGACTATAATAATAAGTATTGTAAAACAAGGCTTAATGTTTAGGCCTAAATACCTGATATTCCCTGACAACGTCGCTCAAACATGGATATCTTTCACTGATCCATCGATAAAATTTCGGCACACCCATTTTTAGCGATTGTTCGATAAAATATACAAAGAATAATATAGAACGCTTCGATGAGGGAGATCTATAACTGAGAATTATCGTCCTCTGTGTCTGCAGCGGCCATATGCTATATGGACTGTGTTGCCAAATATCCCAGTTTCAATCGATTTCGGGGAAAAAAAACAATAGTTCGTATTAGAGGATTTAAGAAATACTATTTAATGCGGAATTACCTATCAAATGAAATGGATGGATTCGATCATGCAAATTATTAGTAAACAGGGTTGAACTTGGGCAGTTGGTTGATTTTTAGCGACTGCCGGTACCCCCCTGCCCAACTGCCCAAGTTCAACCGTAGGGGTTTATCGTTAATCCGGGAAAACTTGATGAGTTTGAAGCCGGCAACATTTAAAAAAGGAATTCTGGGAGTTGCAGTTTTTTGAACTACATGAAAATCTTTAGCGAAAGCGTCATGGCTCACATGACAGAATGCTGACCCACCCACTGACGACGATTGGTCGAGATTTGATGATCTGTCATTGTGTACTAAAATAAGGTACGATCGTCGACGCATTTCTGTTGAAAACATCTGAAATAATAAAACAGCGAGATGTTTGAATCTTTCAAATCAATGCCATTGTATATGGTAAGTACGATTCCAGCAATTCAAGGTGAAAATAGTGTTAATTTCACGACGAATTCAAGATCCTAACTATGGTCTTAATCCTGTGCAACTTTCTTGCACGATAAATCGTTGGAGCGCTTCAGTTATCACGCCTCGCAATACTTCATTTGCAATAAAATTGCTCAAGCGCTTTTGCAAAATCCGAATTCCCAACACGTTTTAATTATTTAATTTTCAAACAGGATTACGGCGGTCAGAGATTATCAGAGAGGATATTCCAAGCAACAATCTTGACATTTGCTGTAGGTTTAATCCTCGTTTTCACTTCATTTAATCAATTTATACGACACAATTGTGCCTTTCAATTTCAGCTTCTCGGTCTGGTTTATGGTTACGTATACCAGCAATTTTCCAAGACAGTTTACACTCTAGGGGCTGGATTTGTAATATCTTGTCTGGTAAAGTATCATGTGCCATTTTCTGCTATCTCCAGTTAATTTATTGAAATGTACGATTTTCAATAGGTAACTCTGCCACCGTGGCCAATGTACAGAAGAAATCCACTGAAATGGCAAAAACCTCAACCAGAAGACAATTCAAACGACGGTTCCGGCAATCAAAAGTCAAAAAAGAAGAAATAAACGAAAATGTACTTTGTGTGTGCGCGTCATTATACCATTAAAGTACGCAATTATCTACAGCAACACTTGCAGCACAGAATAAAAAAATTAACGGTATCATATATGGTTACGCACAAGTGCGCTATATGGCGCCACTACAACATGGCCGTTTCTGAACGTCCTAGACAAAACCAAAACCCAGGCCATGCCAATGGAACTAGCTTTTCCGTCAGCCAATCGGGGACGAACGCAGCGTGATGACGTCAAATTGCGTTTTAGGTCGGTGGCGAAGGCAGCCTGATGATGTCACAAGCGTGTTGGGCTGGTGTAATACTCCTACGGTGCTACCTTACCTACTATATTTACCTTGGACAAAACCATTGCAAAAACCAGTAATGAAGTCGAAATAAAGTCGTCAAATACTACTGGGCGGAGGGGGAAGGGTATTATTTCGTTTAAAGGACGGGAACGGAGTGATTAAAGAAAAGGAGTGGTGAATGACGTCATTGGTTGGAAGGAACGATATGTATCGATACGGTTGGCAGCAGGCAGAATGCGCCATTTTGTTTTTGCGCGATCGCCGTGTTCAACGAGTGTATGCGTACTTTGCGACGTCCTTGGTTGAGCGAGATTTGCATCGGTGTGTGCCGTTTCTGGAAGGTGACAGCGATTAAAAGAGTTAGAAGCGGTGTCCGTACAGTTGGTCGGTTTGCTTTGCGAGATGGCGGTTCAATTTCGGCTTGCAGCAACAGAAGAAGCTGCAGCAGCGAGCGGAAATCATCACCGTCGTCGACGAGGTTGCTAACCCCGAAAAAAACCACATTTTCCCTATAGCGGCTAGCTGAAAAGAACGAGGAAGCGAAGCCGCATCCAACTCGAAACTTGGATGCATGTCGTCGTCATTCAATAGTCGCATTGCAAACTGAAAACCCAGTGCCCATCCATCGATTGCAAAACCTTCACAAAATGGCCCATTGTTGTCAGCACCAACTCGCCCAAGGTACAGTAATACTCCCCAACTTTCATTACTGCATGTTAGTTTCTCGTTTATTTAGATAATGTAAACCACTTGCAACTCGTTTTTTGGTACTTAGTCCGAGGTATTCTAGACTTAAAGTCGGCAAAAGACGGCTGTAGTTACAAAAAAGGGGCAAATTCTGGTTAAGAAGTTACAAAAAAGAGCTAATTCGACTTAAAAATGTTCGAATCCAGCTCAAAAGCGACTGAAATCTCGTTAAGTATAGTTGCAAAAAAGGAGCCAATTCAGGTGAAGCAGTTGCAAAAGACGTTCGAATTAGGGTTAAGTAGTTAAAAATGTTCGAATTCTGGTTAAGACGTTACAAAAGGAAGCCAATTTGGTTTGAAAACTTTCGAATTCGGGTTGAACGGTTGGAACAAGTCAGCAATTTGGATTAAAAGTGTTCGAATAAAGCTGAAAATAGAAAGACCTTAAAACTTTCGGATTCGATAAGCAGTTACAAAATGGCGTCACAAGACGTTCAAATTAGAGCTTAGTAATTAAAAACGTTTTTAAATTGTAAAGGTTCCGTTTTGGATTGTTTTTAGCTGGTTGTTTCGAGTTGGGGCCTTAATTAGTTTGGGAAATGGGCACATGAGGGTGGATGGCGTCATATGAGGAAATGGTCTAGCCTGGGAAACGAGCAGTAAATCAGAATGTGGACTAAAAATTAAAAACTGCCTTTAAAAAATGACAAACATCTGCGCATAAAATGGAATTTGTGAATTTTGCACCTGGTAAATGTTCAAACGAGACTTATTTTCGAGAAAAATAGTGCAATAAAAATATACAATGACGTATTTGTGGTGACTGGATTCATAACAAAGGAGATGAGATATAGTTAATTATCTGACACGTACCAACACCGTCTGTCTGTCTGTCTCTGGTTGTTTCGTTTTCACCGAGAAATACATTTCAACAAATCCAAGAAAATAAAGTAAAATGTGTTGATAAATTGTTACAATAGAATAATGAGAATATACATATTAAACAAATGATAACCATTGAGAAATGATAAATTACAAGATTGTGGAAAGTTCAGTGAAAATCTTTTTGAAATATTAAATCAGAATTGGATGGTTTTGCGGGAAATTGGAGTTTTTGTAATAATAATAATTAAGGAAAATTAAGTGTGAAATTTGTTTGTTTCTTAAAACCGAATTGGTGTTACGAAAAGTGTTTATATTCGGTTTATGTCGGATTTATGAAATTAAAATTTGTGTACAATATTAATTATGGAAAGTTCAGTATATCGGATGTTAAAAATGCTTTTCATAGAAATCTTTTATAATACATAATTGAAAAGCGAATTTCATTTGATTTTTTACGTTCAAAGAAAGGAAGCAAAAAAAAAACAGAAATGTGTTGCGTTCATTGAAACCATTTACAGTATTGTAATTTAAAATGGTGGGGGGGAAAAAAAGTGCTTTTTGCATTGTTGTAAGCAGTAATTTTCAGAGCTTGGCTGTGAATTAGGTTAGTTCATAGAAATGATCAGATCCACCCTGGTGAACTTTTAGGTTTGTCCAAAAACCACGTGCCGAATGTTCATTATCTTTATTCATATATACATATTTTTTCAACCATTTCATTGCAGAAAAAATGCGAATCTCATATTATTAACTGGCACAGTCGGGGGAATAAGTAGGAAGCTGTTTTCTGAATGTGTACAGAACTTAACAAGAAGTCTAATTAGAGGAAAGAAAAGAAAAGAAAAAGACAGATTGATAAACGAGTATATTTCTTTTAATTTTTATAGATCCTTGAATGGTGATTTGTTTCTTAATTCAATATAATTAGGTGTTCCTTGCACGTGCCCTTGAATAAATTTAAATTAAATTAACATCAAAATGAGGGGTTGGGAAAATATGAAATTTTAACTGCAAGTGTTCAATGTTCTTTCTTGTTTGCAAAACAATATCGATCAAATTTGTTTTCCTGTGTATGTGTGTTGGGAAATGAGGAATAAGTAAGTGAGGAAATAGGGTTATAAGGAAGTCCTCTGCGTGTGTTATTTCTTTTTTTTTGCTTGGTGAAAACAATTCAAGTTTGTGTTTTGGAAGTTGGAACAACATGCTTGCATTTCGATGTTTATCGAAAACGCACCATGTCAATGTCCTTCATTAGGTCCAAAAATGGGCCAAAATGGCTTCAAAACTGGATAATTGCATTCTAAAACAGTACATAAGACATCCCACAGCCTCAAATCGACAAAATATTGCCAGGAATTGTGTAAGTTGCAACGATTTTTAAGGTTACCCCAACATGGGGCAATTTCGATCGTTTGAAAAATGTTATTCTGACAGTCGAAAAAGTGGCTTAAATTCTTAATAAAGTCGATAATTGCACTATAAAACAGT
>WWPM01007980.1:0-11363 GCA_023279145.1 Glomeris maerens | reverse complement strand
AGACCGGAACTTATCTTTTAAGAAAATGTACTATTAGCATGAATATTAGAGACTATAGTCGTATTATACCATTTCATGCTGAAAAAGAAACATTTATTTGCAATGACAATACACAATCCCGCTGATATGAAGTGGCACAGCAAGTTCATCTATTTATTCACCAAATTTCAAGAAAATCGTTAAAAGTTCATCAACTATCCTAAGTTTGATTTTTTTACTATACAAAACGAAAAATCCTAATAAAGTAAATTATTATGCTTTGCAAAGATCAGTATAAATCACTTCTTATAATTTACAAGCATTGTTTTAAATTTATCGCTAAGCAAGCTTCAAGGCAAGCTATACAATTTACACAACATCCCAACTTTGTGTTTTCAAGGCCAATCAAATGCTAGTTAATCGTTTTAACCTTCTGTGTCTGACAATTTTACTTCAAATCTTCAACAATCAGATGAAAAATTTGCAATTTGCCACCGGGTCTCCAATTAAATTGCCAATTGTAGGCTAAACATCGTTTATGATTGCCAAATGAATTGGTGAAAAACAAATTGAGAGAAAAATACGGTGATATTGTCACGTTGCAACTGGGAACCAAGTTAGCACACTTGAAATTCATCATTTCCACAACATTTGATTCATTTGTATTCAGAATACCGTAAATCGGTCAACAAACACAGCAGATATGGCCAGGTTATTTTTGGTGCTGCCCCTTGAAATATTCCCTGCATGACAACCGTTTCACTGTACTATTTACTTCGATATGTTGGTAATGCAGGAACTAAAGTTAAGGGGAAGCAGTGAAATCAACACGGCCATATCTGCTTTGTTTGTTGGCCGATTTCAAATCTATTTTTGCCAAAATGCTCAGAATATGGTTGGCAACATTTCCTAAATTGAAACTATGCCCCTATCGGCAAAACTAACAAAAATATTTTTTGGAATGGCGTTGAAAGCGGGCATCAAGGTTACATTTAACGTCACCGAAAGATGTCCCCTAGTGTGTAGACCAACTTTGTTCATACTCAAAAGTCACCTAGAATCATCGCTGTCAATGTTATTTCCAAACAGGCAATACTTTTTTTACACCCTGTATACATATACTTACATTGAAACTTTAGCCACTAGAAAATTCTATTTTCTTTGTTAATAACTTTATCATGCAAATCATAAATGCATGTCTTCAACTGGAAAGGAGGGGGGAGAGGGTCATTTATATTATACATGATGTTCGCCCAGGGAAAGGGGGCACGTGTTGGGATTTGTTTCAACTTTGTTAAGGGAGGGAGGGGTACAAATTTCAGCGATTTTAGCAAACGTATTTTATGGATGATCCCTTGATTATGATTTGAAGGAGGCATTTCAATTTGGTGGCAGTGACAACGGATTTATGCGACACCCTGTGTAAATTCTCTAAATTTGTGTGAAATCATTACCATTTTATCACAAAATAACTATCCAACAAGCTTATTTATTGTCATTAGACATAAACAAATCTTTATTAGATAAATTATTAATCTTTGCAAATATCAGAATAATTACTTTCTAATAATTTACTAGGATTATGGTATCACTGAGCACTTCAAGGCAAGCTACTGCAGTGCATATAATTTACAGAACATCCCCAACTTGGTGTTGTCAAGGCCAATCCGAAGTCAATCGGTCGACTTTCAAAGTATGATAAACAGTGTATTCAATAACTGGGTAACAGTGGGAACTATATTTAACGAGCAGAAGAAATGTTTGCTGTTTTTACAGAATGGTGGATCGCATCGATTTCTGCAATTAATGCGACAACTGTCATCACTTTCCTCCTGTGTTTGGCAATTTTTCACTTAGTCTTCAACAAATCAACCAAAAATTTGCCTCCAGGTCCCATTAATTTGCCTATTGTAGGCTATATACCTTTTATGATTGGCAAACGAATTGAAGATGTTTTTGCTGAATTGAAAGAAAAATATGGTGATATTGTGACACTGCAACTTGGGGCCAAGTAAGTGCTTGAAATTCAACATTTCCACAACATTTGATTTATTTAAATATTCATAATAAATTTTGTCTGCATAAATATACCCACTTTCATGAAAATATTAGTTCTGAAAATTATAATGACTTAAGTAATCAAGTCATCATTTGCGTTTGCTTAAAAGCCTATTCCAGTCAAAATTACACACATGTATATGCTACTCTGGTCAAAATGTTCGGGGAATAATTTAATTGCAAGGTAAGTTGTACTGCAAATGAATTCTGGTAATGGACATTGGAAACCTTGATATCTCCCAAGTAACCTCCCATTTACTGTTCTTTGATATCTTCTTTAGTTCAAAAGTTACGACAGCTTTTCTTGAAGCGTTTTTTACTGGCTATTGTAATGCGTCTGCGCATTATGAACAACATTGTTGTTGCGTGAAATTCTGTTTCAAACACGCCAAAACTGCTATGGAAAAATTAGAAATGTAGAAAAGTGCTTTTGGTGACTGTGGAGAGTGGCATCTCTATGGGTTCATGTCAAAATCGATCGCCGCAAGTGGAAAAAAAACTTAAAGAAAATCTCATGTAAAATTTGGCTTAAAAAAAGATATCAACAAACATTAAACAGGAGGTTTCCAATGTCCTTAACCAAAATACATTTGCACTATATCTCACAGTGCAATTAAAAATCATTCCCAGAACTTTTTGACTGGAGTAGTATGTCAACAACATACCTACATAATGCAAAAGTTATCGTATATTAATAATACCACAATTAAATTATCTTAAAATTCACAAAATAAAGGGCTGAAAAGATCATGAATAATAACACTATTGAATTAGTATAATGATTCCATTTTGTTTTCAACAGCCGAGTGGTTGTTCTGAACAGCTACGAAACAATAAAAGAAGCTCTTATAGCAAATCCTGATACAGCAACCACAAGACCAGAGTGTTTTACTGCTTATAATGAAATGTTCAACAATCAAGGTACTTGTTAGCATATTATTATGGACATAATGGAATATATTTTCAATCGCATCTAAACATTTATTACCGTTTGCACTCATGAGGTCATATCGTGGATAATAACAACATTTGGAGAGATCAGAGAAGATTTCTTATGAGAACACTTAGAGATTTAGGAATGGGCAAACATTACTTGGAAACCCAAATACGGGAAGAAGCAGTTGTAAGTATTTGACGCTATAGCAGTAATTAAGATTATTTATGGTTTTAAAAGTCATAACCAGGTGATGTTTTTATCTAAAAAAGAACCACATTTGACCGTTTTCATCGATGGAATGAAATATCTTTTTGGACTAATTCATGATCAAGGCAATCACTGTTCTTTGAAATTGTTATTTTTTTACATTTGTAGATTCTAATGGAAGAAATCCGAAACAATTGTGGGCAACCATTTGACGTCTATCAGATGTTTGTGAATGCATCTGGAAATATTATGTCATCACTTTTAAATGGATACAGATTTAAATACCGCGATCCAGCTTTTCATGAGCTCCTCTACATGACAGTCACACTTCCAAATCGTGTAACTCTTTTAAAAATTGTCAATTCGTTTCCATACATTAGGTCAGTACCTACAATTTCTTGCAATAAGGTTTCCTGATAAAAATTGAGTATATCTCGATGATATAATTACAATACCCTTGCATACTAATGGTATTTCAGATACATCCTACCGCCATTCCTTTCGGGAATGAAAGAAGTTTATGATGCCAAGAACATGATAAATACCTTCTTTGAACGAAAAATTCACGAACATAAAACATCAGATGAAGAAGCATTTGACTACACAAACCTCTACCTGAAACAGAAGAAGCAAGATCTAGACCAAGGAACAACAAATACTTTGTATACCGGTACAAAATTTTATTTGAAACACAATTTCAATGGTTCAATTTTTTAGATAACCAAATATAATATTAATAGATTCACGTCTACGAAGTAACATTATGATATTAAATGCTGCTGGAATTGTGACATCATCAAGCACACTCTATTGGGCTGTCAAGATGCTCATAAGATATCCAGAAAAGCAAAAGAAACTTCACGAAGAAATCGATAAAATAATTGGATCTGAAAGGATTCCATGTTATTCTGACAAACCCACCATGCCATACACAGATGCGTTCCTAATGGAAACACAAAGAATTGGAGATGTGATTCCACTTGGGATTCCTCGTTCAACAAAGGGTGAGACTAAGTATAGTCTGAATTCTGTTTTGATATATTTTGTATGGACACTTTTTACTATTACGAGTACAATTAACTGCATAGTTGTGAATGTTTTTATAAAACCAAAAATTTGAAGAAAGTGACAAACTCACTGTTCATTCTTGTCCCTGAATACTACCTTGTGTTATTCAGTTGATACACAGATAGCAGGATATGATATTCCAATGGGAACCACAATCATGCCATTACTCACATTGGTACATCATGATCCGAAATTGTGGGGTGATCCGGAAAATTTCCGGCCTGAAAGATTCATTGGAGAGGATGGCAAAGCACGGAAATCCGAATACCTCATCCCATTCTCAATTGGTGACATAAACTTACTAAATATTACAGTTTGAAACTCAACACATTGCAATAGCTGTATATAACAACATTCATGGTTGTAGGAAAACGCTCCTGCCCTGGTGAGAACTTAGCTGTGATGGAGATATTTGTCTTTTTTGCAAGTCTTCTCCAAAATTTTAACATTAAATCAGCAACACCTGAAGACGCACAACTTGATATCCTTCCAGTTGGGTTTGTTAAAGATGTTGCTCCATTTAAAGTGGTTTTCGAGAAAAGAGATTGATTTCTATACAAAGTGTATGCAAAAATTATAGTTTGCTTTTTGTTAAAATATTGCTTTAATTTTTATTAAGTAGGAAGCTGGTTTAATACTTCAATTATTATAACCAAAAGTCACACTCTGTTACAGATAGATATTAGATTGTATATCGAATATGGAACAATAAAAATTTCTTTCTCAATTCGTGCATTGCATATGCTAAATATCAATTAAATTCCATCCGTGCTCCAAGTTTAATAAAATCTGCAACAAACAATCAATGAACTCCCTATATATTAATTTCAGGACACTACCAAAACCTACGCAATTTGAAGAAGAAAAAACTGCTAGCCGATCGATCGCAACTAAAGTTATGCGACACAAAATTAATAACACCATTTGGAGTAATTAATACAAATAACTTGTCGCTATAGAATTCTAGTCATTTAAGTAACTGCACTAGTAATATCTGTACTGTTCATTTTAAATTCAAACTAGCATTACAAATTAATTATTCTATGAAAGTTAAAAAATCAGGTCTAATCCAACAAAAAAGTTTAATTCTAATTACAAAGTTCTCTGTATACTCTTGCAAACAAACAAGGCAATTTATAAATAATCCTACTAACCTTTAAAATGTAAGTTTTACGACACAGACAGCCCTATGAACTGTAATATTAGTCGACATATTTATGTTGCACTGAAAGCGTGAGACGTAGCTATATACACATGCAGTTCCAGCTCAGAAGGACAACAGCAGCAATGTATACAATTTCCGAAGTCAAAACATTCATCACTGTACTTTCTTTTGTATTATTTATATTAATATTACTTCATATTTTCTGGAACACTCGTAGAAAATATAATCTGCCCCCCGGCCCAATTAATTTACCAGTAGTAGGTTATGCTCCATTTGCTATTGGCAAAAATCTAGAAAAATTCTTTTCAGATCTGAGCAAGAAATACGGAGATGTCGTCTATTTTCGCATTGGAACAAAGTAAGTGCTTCTATAATGTCTTAATTCATTACAGGTCTGATGCATACAATAATAAAAATATTAACACATTAATTCGAAAAGCCTTATTTCCAAAATAGATCTGTGGAAACTCTGAACAGCTACGATACCATCAAAGAGTGTTTAATATTAAACTCTAATACAGCTATAGGAAGGCCGGATGATTTCAACAATATTAATTACATCTTCAATGATAGAGGTAATCGGATTTCGAAATGCAAACAACTTTCAGAGGAAAAAATAAAATATGGTCAACAAATTCAGTGCATCAGTGCTCATTAATTTTCTAATGCACATACGAAACAAGGTATGATTGTGGAAGACGGTAAGGTTTGGCAAGAACAACGACGTTTCATCATGTCAACTTTTAGAAATTTGGGCATTGGAAAAGACAATCTTAAATGTGAAATTCGTCAAGAAACAATGGTAATGAATGACAAATACATTTATAAAATTGCTCGTGTTTGTAATATGCAAATGGAAGTGTAAACTAGGCATTACCACGCACTTAGGGTCTGGTAGAGAAAATTACAAAATACTGTGGACAACCATTCGATCCTGAATCATATATGATGGGAGCATCTGCAAATATTATATGTGCTTTGAGTTATGGAGTTCGTCATAATCGAGGTGAACAAGAATTTGAAGATTTGCTGTCCACATTCGCCGCCATACAAAATAATCTCAATCCATTGCACATCTTAAGTGCATTTCCATACCTCAGGTAATTCAATAATGCAGCTCTACTTTTTGAAATAGTAAATTATTAGTTATTTGGAAAGTGTTGATCCTGTTGAATCACAAGTATTATTGTACAGTCCAGTATAAATGCATTTTTAATTGCATTCTCCTAACAAATTTAATCGGTATTGATTGAAACTGTTACTTAACCCAATATTTCCTTTAAATATAAAAACATTGCTTTTGCTCAAAGTTTGAATGTCTAAATTACATAATAATCTTATTTATATTGAGGTGGGTGCTAGCTCTATTCAGACATGCTGAAAGTATAGGCCTATGATTATAATATGCAAATGTAGGATTTCAAACATGGAATTAAGATGGAATGGAAACAAATTAACATTATTAAATATAAGACTTGAATGCGTATTAGGTTCATTGCACCTGATTTCCTAAGTGGACTTGACAAACTGAAAGCTGTAAGAAATCAAATCCTGCAATTTTCCGAACGAAAGATCCAAGAACAGGAAACTACAGGTCATAAACATATTCGAAACTACTCGGAAATGTATCTAAACAAGCAAAGAAACGAAGAAGCCGCAGGAAACAAAAACACTTCATTCAACAGTATATAATATATTTGCAGATTTAACCTTAAAATGCAAATTCATGCGTTATCCCATAATGTATCGTATCTTTGAACAGGAGAAAATCTGAAAAGCAATATGATAGCATTAAGTTCTGGTGGAACAAACACTTCTTCCTCCAACATGAGATGGATTTTGAAGATGCTAATTAAGTTCCCAAAAATACAAAAGAGGATTCAAGAAGAGATAGATGATGCAATTGGCTCTGATAAGGCACCTTCATATTCTGACAGACACAACATGCCTTACACTCAAGCCTTCTTGTTGGAAATTCATAGATATTCATCTATTGTTCCATTTGCCTTGCCACATGCATCCCTGGGTATACAAATCTAATACCCACTATTTACAAGAAATACTACTTATATTTTTTCCGATTTATATTTCAGTTGACACTAAGCTTTCAGGCTATGATATTCCTGCTGGAGTAACTATTTTTCCTATGCTTTTTATGGTGCACAATGACCCAAAAATCTGGGGCGACCCTGACAATTTCCGACCAGAAAGGTTTCTAGACTCTAATGGCAAATTGCTCAGGCCTACATCACAGTATTTGATTCCATTTGGGATGGGTAAGAATGTCAGATAAATAACTGTTTACTACTATAAATTCATAAATGCATGTTCTTTTGCAGTGCAATTTCTGTTTAATTGTAACTGGCTCGCACTGAATTACACTTATCTTGGCCATATTTCGTTCAGAATTAGTCAGAATGATAAGAATTAACGGGGTTACACTTCAGTAATTATCCTAGTTGTTTTATAATTATTAATGAGACAATAATTTTATCTGTAACTATGTGCAATTGTGAGTATGGACGCCCTATACACAGCCAAAGTTGTTGAAATTTAGTGACACAACTGATAACGTTTGTTGTTCCGTTGTATAGAATGATGAGATATTATTTTCCCAGGGAGAAGATCATGTCCAGGAGAAAACTTAGCAAAGACAGAAATCTTCATCTTCACCACTAACTTATTGCAACATTTCAATTTCTCTGCACCTTCAAAAGAAGATATTGGCACTGAAGTAACGGGCAACTCAATCGGTCGGGATCTCTTGCCTTTTAAAGTAACTGCTACAAAAAGATCCTAATGGAATAGTATTTAAAATATACCTAGCTTAAGAATCAACATGTAATCTCTATAATAGTATTTGAAAGAATAATTATAAAGTTCTATTGTAGAAAGACTGCAAGCAATTCCACTGACTAAATTGTTATGTATGTGAAAATTCTACCAATATTTTAAAAGTTGTAAGGTGAAGCCCGCGGACCAAGAAAGACCCAGACCTCCGCAACTGCCTTCAGGGTTATTCAAAACGTAGCTTTTTAGTGCAATAGCTGGAGCAATAGTTCAAATTTGTACATTGAAGAAGCCATTCAAATAAGTACCAACTTTTAAGCGAAATGGAACAGAGGAGAAGCGACAACAAATTCATTAGTTTAGGCACTTTCACATATGGAACGTATATTGCAGGGAAGATAAACAATGAAAATAACCATGTAAACTGGCCAACATTGATAATTACAAATAAACTGCGTGTAATTGATGGTGTAAATGCATACACTTGATACATAATTCGAAGAGTTATAGGTTATTTTTCCGAAGAAAATAAATCTGACAATACACTTAAATAAATGAAATGCTCAAAGTGACAGCTTCAGCTGCTAGCCACATTTGTAAGCACTGCTTGGCAGTATACAACAGAAATAATAGCATCACAACTTCACTGGAAATTGTTATCAACATGATAGCACGGTAATACCATACTACTTCATAAATCATTCTGATCAGTCAAAACATAAAGCCATATAAATGTCTTACTTTATAAATATCTATGCTATTGCTTACTTTATCTAGATCTGTAGTGCTGCATTCAGACATTTGCAATTGCCTGTGTACAGTAGGTGTATTTGCATGTCCTTATTAATATACCGGTTTTATTCGAACAATACTCGCCCTCGATTAATATACGCAGCAAAACCAGGAAGTTTGCAATAATACCCACCCTCAAATTGCACCCGCGGGTATAATTTGAGATATATTTTTGTAAATTACACCCGTTAAATATGGCAAAAGAATGGAAAGAAGTACCAGTCCTATATAAAGGAGTTTGCAGACACATAATAACGTGTGAAGAAAACTAAAATAAATAAATATACCCTAACTTCTGGAAGAATTAAAAATTCTATTTTGGTAAAGTGTAAATAAGAACATGACAGCAAATTAATTACCTAACTCAGCAGCTGAAATTTTAAACTAAAACAACTTAAAACGATAAATTGCAAGACGAATTAAGAAATAACTCGTAGGTAAGTCAATATTTATAATGAAATGTAATATGTATTTTGGTTTATAATTCAAGAATATATAAAATGTCGGACAAAGCAGTGAAATTGAAATAATAATCGCCCTCGAATAATACCCGCAGCAAAAAGCAAGTTTGTAATAATACCCGCAGCAAAAAGCAAGTTTGTAATAATACCCGCGGGTATTGTTCGAATAAAACCGGTATGTATACTACATACCATCAATTGAATGCAGTTTATTAGGTAGGAAGTATTTTTCTTGTTGCCATCTTTCATCTTCCCAGCAATACACGTCTCACGAAATAGGCAAAAACTAGTAAATTTGTTGCATCTAATCTGTTCTATTTCGCTTACTGATACATGCAACACCAGGTCCATCCGAAGTAATTTCTTTTTCCCCATAACGAAATCTCAATAACTAATTACTGATCGAACGCAGCGTTTTGGTATCGCTTATTAGTTCTTGAAGGTGGCGCCAGTCGCGCTTTTCGAACGTATGGAACGCCAAAATGAACGCGAATGACTGCCTGTTGGCTACATTTTGGTTACGTTCTCATTGCACGTGACTACAGTTAGCTACCCATACTTTAACTTGTGACGTCACAATTTGAAAAATGTTTCCGACCATGCGAAAGCAAGATGGACGCTATGCTTTGCCATCAATGCTCAAAATACAGCCTCTTCAGCGTATCCAGGTAAACAAAGCAGAATATATTGAAGCTACATGCATTTTATACCTAAACTTAATGAAATACTCACTTTAATTTAGATGTCAAAAACCTCTGCATTTCTCCTTTAAATGTTCTATTCAATGCACCGCTAATATTGGATAGCCTTAATTGAAGGCAGTTGCAGAACATTTCGTACTCACCCTGTATAAGCAAGTGGTCATGCAAGTGACTGTATGCAAAAAAAATAAAATAAAATGGTGCATTGCCGTAAACCGAATATCATCTGTACTCAAAGTACATTTCCAAGCAATTATCTTACAAAGTTGGATAAATGACAGATATTTAAAACTATACTACTGGAAACAAATATTAAGAAATGCATTTACAAACGTTAATATTTTATTATTTGTGAGCATTTATTAGATGTAAATTCATGTACAAGGATTTCACTATCTAGCATTTTAAACTTCGACGTGCAAACACTTGCATAAACATATCTGTTCTGTCAAACTCCAAGGTTGCATATAAAATTCAAATGGTTTTGAAAGTCCAAGACATTTCATACAGCAAAACACATCTTTCAAAATGTCGTTGGCAGCAAATGGGATTTTTTCCAACTTTGATGTAACCACTTTCCTTATTTTTACAATATTCTTGTCTATATTTCTTTACATTTTCTCTAATAATTGTCGGAAAAAACTGCCACCAGGCCCTATTAATTTGCCAGTAGTAGGTTTTTTCCCATTTGTGGTTGGTCAAAATTTAGAAAAGGTATTCTTGGATCTAAGAAATAAATATGGAGATGTGGTCTACTTTCAACTTGGAACAATGTAAGTGAACACTAACTAAATACATACAGTAGGACCTCGATATAGCTAAAAATTCACTACAATTTTTTAAATTTCATGAAAGGCCTGTAGTTATTCTGAACAGCTACGGACCTATTAGAGAATGTTTAAATCAGAATTCAGATACAGCTGTATCAAGACCAGCCAAATTCAGTGTTACCAATTACATTTTCCACGATAAAGGTAACAGCAAACAATATAATCTGAATTAAATAACAGACAATTAAAATCATAATAGCACTACAATAAGGTTAGTTGCATAATGTTATGAACATACAAATGCAAGGAATCATTGTGGAAAACGGAAAAATATGGCAAGATCATCGCCGTTTCGTCCTGGCAACACTTCGAGATTTGGGATTTGGGAAGGAAGGTCTTGAAAGTCAAATTCGCAGTGAAGCTTTGGTAACTTTT
>WWPM01007972.1:0-22612 GCA_023279145.1 Glomeris maerens | reverse complement strand
CCCCCCCCCCCCCCGGAGAAGAAGGGTATTGCAGTTTTTTAACGGGATAAAACAAGTTGCATAACGAACAGTGACTGACTGACAATCTTGTGAATCAATCAGTTGGCATTTAACTTTGCGCGTTTTTAATCTGCTGTAGGAACTCACTCGGTCGCAAATACGTATATACTGAGTATTATCTGCTCACAAATAAATAATCTGCGTTTCGAAACGTCGCTAGCGGCCTGAAGTGAACTGATTCATTTTGTATTATATATTTTCGTCGACTACGTACCCCAGAGATAAAGTCTTGAATAAAATATCTACATATTAGTACATAGATGTTTAGTGGTGAAAATTACGGGTCTGACCCGAATGGCGGAAGCGAAAAGTGGGTCGAGTAGTTGTCGAAAAGTAAAACGCGTTTTAACCTTGATGCTCCCACTTTCCCCCGCTAAAACCACCCTTAGTAAGGTATATATGCGGCCCATAGGCCCCTTGAGCGAGAGATGATTATAGAAACGAAGTAGGGTAAAAAGGAAAGGACAGGAAGAAGAGGGCAGCGGACGAGCGTCCCGTCCGACCTCAGAGGACCTGGTTCACTGCCCCAAACCTATTCAAGGTCAGAGTGAAAACTTGCAACAACAACCGTGGACCACGACTTCCGGTTGCTGCTGCAGACCCACTCCCACAGTCGCTTTATTATCCGCCGTCCTAAAAACGGTTCCTACAATGTGCAAAAAAGTATCTGAACTGCCTCCCTCTTCCGGTGGCTGTAGCCTCTATAGCTTTGCTTCAAAATCACTCTCGTTCTTAGCCTCTAACCGAACCCTTCATTTACCCACCTACTTGTGTTTTGCGCATGCTTTTCTGCAAATCACGTTATGTAGGATGTGGTACATTTTCTCGCTTCTAGAAATATACGTCGGCTATTATAGACTTTCTTGACTTTCACGAAGGAAATACCGCCGCCATGGAAACGAGGTCAGTGTACCATCATGCGTCACCGCTTTAGCCACGCCCGTTTCGCAACGATTAGAGGCTACAAAGGTCTCGCTAAATGTTGCGGTCTTTATTCTACCCTCCCACCCGCACTCTCCCCCTCCCAGTTTCACATTCGCCGCAACTTCCTCGTTGCTACGCCCACTTTCTTTGTTTTCCCAGTTACCGCTTTTCCCTATTCTTTGTTTCCGCTTTCTCTTTTGAAAACACGCACGCCAACAAACACAAAATCATTACAAAGATAGTTGCAGATACTGTAAGCCACGCCTACCCCAGTCGGAAACTGAAAAGTAAGCGAACGGGGTTCGGGCGAATGGCTGCGCGCCGAGTTTACAGAAGCACGGAAAGCCTCGCTAGCCTCAAAGCCGGCAAGTTCAAGGCAAGTCGACGAGTGCTCGCCTCCGATTGGCTCAGAGTACGCCCTCAGCGCCGTCCAAGGTCGTACGGGGTCGTTGCGCGAAGCGAGTCAACGCCACGAACCAAGGTCGGGTTGTCAGCGCCACCCTGCGGACGCCTGGCGAAACGCCAACGACAAAACGCAATTCGAAAACCATTTTTGCTATAGTAGTATAGCACTAATACACCCGTCTACATTTATTCAATTGAAAAATAACAATGAAAATAAATTGTATATTCCTCCTGTAATAAAGTAATGCCAATTTACTGATGTCAGTGTCAATATACAAATATTACCATACTTGGTTTTAATTTTAAAACAAATTTTCCGTTTCATTTTGTATGCCAATTATTGCAAAGAAAAAAACATTACTACATCCTATGTTTCCCCCAATAAGTACTAATACACTAATCAAACTATAAATTATTCATACAAATTTTGATGACTTAATCAAGCTTATTGTAAACATAAGTTAAGCAGCTTTTGATTTCCTTTATAAAATTAAGAATAAATTTTACGATTTTTGAATCGCTCTTTTATAGCTATCCAAGCCAAGTGTGAATGACGTCACTTCCGATGACCGTAATATCTCTTCCTGTTTTGAATTTTCAACTGCCCTCATCACGGCACAACAACAAAAAATCAAATTTTATTTGACATGATCACATGATCAACTAAAAAAACGCGAGGGCACCTGCCCACTTCGATATGGGCGTGACCATCGAGCTAGGCATAAGGCCTCATTGGTTGCGCAAATAAAACCAAGGTCACATTCCCCTATTTACCCAAAAGTCAACGGCCGTTGTAATAAGAGAGCAGCACTTTCAAGGACCAATCTTGCAAAAACCTTGACATTGTATCACGTAATGCGAAACACGGTGTTTATAGACCAGTTTTCTCGCCAATAACAATATTTGAACTTGTTTCTTATCGAGGCTTTCTTATCTGGCAAAACGCGTCATTCTTCCCGTTGGCATCGACGGAAATGAATAGTAATCACTAGATTTGGGGGGTTTCGTGGGTGGAAGGCGAATGAAGAGGCAAACAAACAAAACTGTGACCACAGAGAACTTTGCGACGTCGCCCGGCCCGGCACAGTGACCCACTTTGACCCTCAAGAAACCCACAACTAGGTTTTCATCCATCTTTGCGCATGGATACGCACTTTAGATTCCAGTCAAAAACATCCATTCTAAACAACCCCCAATCATATACACGTCGTATATTTTCTACAGATAGGGTTTTATAGACCTTTCTAAAAAGGAAGAACAATTTACACGTTTTCACACATACCCAGCTGTTAATATTATTACCCATTCAATGGAGCGCACAATAACTGGGTAAATTCTGTGACGTCACACAACTGGCGCATCGCCATAGATTTTTTGGAACAAAGTTCATTGGAAAATTAATCGTATTAACAAATATGTTCATGTATTTAATATGAAAATAGATAATTTCCAATGTAAACTACTCCAGTCAATGCTACGTAAACAATTTTTTTGGGGGGATTATACATATTTACATTACGGTAGAAGAATTATGAAAGTGCACAGAATATTTGGAGAGTGAGCGCCATCTTGAATCAAGCAAATTTCGTTTTCGTCAGGCCACAGTTTCACTGTCAACAGGGAAAGTACTAGTAGTTGCACACAGGCAGGAATTTGTAACCTCTAAACAAAAAATACAATGGGTCATGTGGGCAAGAAAGTAACCACCACATTCCTCAGCAATTCCACGTGATCAGGAACCGACTGGTATCAGTTTGCATTTTTTAAATCTCTGTATATCAACAGCGTTTCTTTGCCAATGAAAATCTTCATAATTGAAAACATTCATGGAAGACAATTGTCCAGCCAGAAGAGTGTGGCCTAATTACTAACTCAATTAATATTTTATTTCCTAATCACCTAGATGTAATTTAAATTGCAAACTATTCATATTGCATTGCATTTTCCCAATGTTTGCTTGAAATCGCATTATGAAATCATGAGAGAATATATGACGGTTGTTAATATATTGATTGAGTCATCGTACATCTAAAATTTGGCAAAATGCTGGCAATTATCCATTTCTCCGCCAGGGGTTTACTTCATTTTGAAACTAGCAATAAAACGGAATATCAAAATTAAGAGGACGAGACATAATTAGAAATTCAAAAAGAAAATTAATTAATAAGAGTGAATTCATAAGAGTAAACCTGACTGATTGCAAACAAGAGTTTTGGAATCCATAGGTAATGGTAAAATAATTCATTTTCTCATTTAGCGATCAATACTAACGACTTTGATTTCGCAACTCCAGGAATTTGATCAGAAATGAGTTCATTGTAACTGTCACTTAAAATGATAACTAACGTCTTTTTATGGATATCAAATCCAGAAATTTTTGGGTTGAACTGTGATGAATTGGCAGAAAGAAGTCAATGACTAGTTGTACCATATCTTTACGGATTAATAGATAATAAATACCATAACCTTGAAAATCATTTTTCAGTTCATTTCCGGTACTGAATTCCCCCAATATAGTTCACTTCACACTGACATCGTTTTAATGCTCTGTAAGCCTACTTATATTCATTTGTTCTATCGCTAGTTTTACTTACATTTGGAATTTTGTCACCGTAATATTATGTAGTCTTGGCGTTGTTTTCTAAAAATTGTATTTTGGACAGAATCAACAATTTGTCATGTTTCTCTGACGATAACAGCAATTTTTAACGAAATCATTGTCCTAACCTTGTCACGCAAACGAACCTGAAATTTAATTGCAGTCCTCCCTCAATAATCCGGCCCTTCGATTACCCGGCGTTTTTTTGGCCTTCCTCCTGAATTTTTTTAGCAAACTTGTCGAGAGGTATATAAAGATTTCAATCTTCAAAATTTCTGTACATTCATGCTGATAGAATTTATTCCATTCACTCCGTTTCTAATATTTATGCTGAAATTTTAAATAGTGGCTTGTGCAGAATTTCTGCAATGACTGAAAATAATCTGTACTGTTTTAGCTTGTTTACCTTCAACCTTGCAATACAAATGTGCAACCTACATGCCCTACATGCTATGTGTGCAATAAAACGTAGTTTCTGCTGTTAAAATTCGTCATTATTAGTTAATTTCCAGTAATCCGCGGTGCTCTGGTCCCGTATCTGCCGGATTAACGAGGGAGGACTGTATACCTAATTACAATTTCATATTTATTTAGCATTTTCCATTTCTGTGCAGTACAATTGAAAAATACACAATGCGAACCCCTTTGAACTACTGCGTTTTATTCTTTTAAATAAATCTAAAATGTTGGTTGGACCAATTTAGATAACACTGTAGATTTTACGCATAGACAGGTTCATTAAAAAATGTATGACTATACTGTATGTGAGATAGGCGTAAGATGATAGTTATATTTATTTATTATTTTATTTTTTGTGCGATGGCCAGCATTTGAACTTTACTATTTTCACAAGAATGCGCAGAGTTGTCATGCAACTGCAAAAATATACAGGGCACTGAAACTACTATCAGCCTGACTACATACAGTAACTGATAAATCTGCTGCTGGGCTTTGATTTCAACAAGGAAAACTGAATTTGGCTTTTTTCCTCGTTTTCTTTTTTGCTACATTACTTTGTAGGAAAGCTAGATTATGTTATACTATTCAGAAAGTAGTGCATGCATCTCCATCTAAAAACTGCGTTGTATTTTTTGCCTGGTTGCCATTTCTTTTATATACAATTACTCTTTGTTCGTATCTTTTTTTCAGGCGTGTCAGTCAGTCATGCCCAACTTTTTTTCGTAACTCAAATCACATTCAGGGTCTTGGACATCATGCAAACTACCTATCGTAAAATGCACTAATCTCGTGTGTAACTTTTCCGCATTTCGTAACATTATGTGTTTCATCATTATACACGCATGCAGCTTTTACATACTGCAGGAGAGAAGAGGAAAAAAATAAAATCACAATAAAAAACTGCTCTATTCCACTCCTCAGTAAAGAAACAAATACTAGCAAAAGATCCCAGAGAGCAGATTGGTCAGATCACGTGATGTGATCGTGGAGAGGGTTAAGGGCGTCAACCTTGATCCGGTGCATGGACAGGTGTTCAACACCATTACCTGTACATTGTGTGACGTCACAACAACTTTCCCACGCAAATTTACCCCCGTACGAAAAATTAAATGCTCCTTATTATAATCGAATCGTTTCATTCTGTATATGAAATCCGATAATACATATAGGTTACTGTAATCTGCGACTGAGACAGGGATGAAACTTAACACAAATTTTACTAGTCAATATCACTAAAATTCGTTTTAATGTACATTTGTTAGAAACATTTATATTTTTAATTGACTAGGCATTTTAATTAACGTAACTAATCACTAATGAATCTTTAAATATATAAACCAATCACATTTTTATTTACACCCGATTCTATTTTAATAGATTTCTGGGTTTCAGGAAAATGTGAAATATAATTTTCTGGCTGGTTTTTCAGGTATTGAAGCTCACAAAGATTTGAAATTGCACTCGGCGATTGTCTAAAAGCTACTCTTACACGGTGCAATTGAAGTGGCATGGTGTTTACAATCATACGTACCGTTTGCCATTTAAATGGCGTCCAACTCCATTTCTAGTTACAACATTAACACTTTTTCTTCATTCCAATCGGTGCATTCAATTGATTTAGGTTGTCTTAGTGTCTTTAAGTATTTAGACTATATTTGAGATTTAAAAATGAGTAAATGATGCTGTGAAAGCTGCAAAACTTTTCTATCTGGTCTTATAATCGTCTAATTGAAACTTCCACAGACATTCCTTCACTTCCAACAATTGATTTTGTGGCCAAAATAGGTTAATAACTTCTCAAGGTAACCTTACAAGCGATGAGTTCCAAACAGACTGTCAAAATCAAACACGTTTGAATTTATTTTCGGGGGCGCAACTTTGCATTTTTGGTAATATTTATTACACAACGCAATTTTAAAAGTGGCGCTTTTTAAGTGACCACCACTTTGGTGAGTTGCTTAGCGACCGTTCGCAGCCTCTTATATTTTATCCTTGAACCTGCATTTTCGTCCCTTTACCTAATCTCACAGTGCACCTCGAGGTCACCTTGCCCCCACCCACCATCCCACCAAAGTCCGTTTCCTTTCATCGCCCCTTTGTTTCCATTGCAGTTTGCTGCGCTCTCGTCTCCGTCATCGGCGGACAGAGGGCGCTACGGTGCGGCCTGCCTGCATCTTGCAAGCCTACCCAGAACACACGGCGGCCAAGTGGCAAGTGTTCAGTGTTCACTAGTGGCTATAGCCTCCCCGAAGGTTACCGGTGCCGCTGGCTTTCAACCCTTGTGAACCTTTTGGCAAGTGTCCCAAGGTCGAGCCTTTGTTTCGCCAACGAACACGAGTTGGACGGCGCTCCGGTCACCGACTCGACTCGAGCGCCAATCTATATACATACAACACTTCGTATATACGCATCTGTATATACCAATGCCGTATTATTTTTACGACGTCTGTTTTTTTGATGAAATTCGAAGCCTGGCAACACATATTTCAACAATGTCATTGAAACTCGATTGTGGAGGCGTTTAGGAGGGGGATAGACAATCGATCGTTTTGCTAATATAGCTCTACATCGTTTCAAATTGCCACAAATTTTGGCAGTGTCATTAATTTCGAAAAACAGTAGGCCTAATTTGCGATAAATGTTTTAACAAAATGATAGACTGCATAAAACAATGGCTTTTCACCCTACATTTCACTACTGACAGAAATGTCTACTTACAAGTAAGATTCGCAGTGTCCCATGCTGAACTGAGCTGGTTCCAACGGTGTATACCTATACAACTTAACCCATCAACTTCCCGAATCGAAGTTATGAACCTCCAAAATGTGAAAATTTTTGCATGGGGAAGATAGGTAAACACCGCTAACAGCCAATCCATACATTAATATAATGGCGTGAAATTGTGTCAATTGAAATTGAATGTAAACAGAGTAAAAAATGAGAGTCTAGCTTGTCCAGCATGAAAGTGCGAGCAGGGACAACGGATAAGCGAAAATGACAATCAATATGGAGGAATTGAGAAAAAGTGGGTATAAACGTCGAACTATGTTGTAATTTCACAAATTAACACGCGGCAACGTTATAGAGTAATTGTTCTACAAATTTAGCATACATTGTGTATTGAAAACGTATGAAAGTTAACTTAAAAAATGTTCATATACCGTAAAATCTCGATTGAACCCCAGTGCTTGACTAAACCCCGGGTCTAAATTATTTTCCAAATAAACCCCGGGCTTGAATAAGACCCCAAAAGGCGTTTATTCGAAATGAGCCATCACATGAGCATGGTCCAATGAGTTGCAATTTCTGTACGATAAAGGAATACAGTAGCCATTATGCTGGAAGTACAGTAGAGTCTCGCTTATCCGGGTTCAGTTTTATCTGGCGGAACTAAATTTTTTTATGGATGCAATTTTTTGACATTTTTAAACATTTTTAGCATTTTAACGTTAAATTCAATGCGTTTCCAATACAGTATGTACAGTCGATGATCATAACTGTCTCCCTCATATTTGTATTTTTTTGACTAACTTCCGGTTGGCCGATTCTGATTATTTTTTGCCCAAAATTAGGATGTTCAGTAAGGTTTGTAAAAATGCAATCATTTCAATTTTTGGCCCATTCAAAATTTGGCAAATGGCACTTTTCTATATCTTATTAATAAGGCAAACTGTATTCCCAATAAGGCAACCATGTGGCCTTATTGGGAACACATAAGTTTGAAATTCAAACGTCCATTGTATGGGTCATACGCCGAACCTACCATTATAACCCGCTTATATCGTGTCCTATTTCCCAGAAACCCATTCTAAATGATCGGGCCTTATGCACGATCTTCCCTATATTAAATATCTTGAAGTTTGGAGGCAAATTTTGGGTTGGGAAGTTGATGGGTGAGGTGATATACACCATTGGAACCGGCATTAAATTCTCTACAGACCAGCTCAATTTTTTTTAGAGTCGCGTTATTCTCAAAAGCATAATAAAATTTTTCTGAGGCACACAGCCCATTTTTATAGTAAAGCACGTGCATTGTACAAATTTGGTTGAACCTCGCAAGAAGCATAAGCACTGATGAAATCATGCATACACTAGCAAGAATTAAAGTTTGCGCTATCTCATGACTTAGCCAAGTTGGTCTGTGATTGGCCAACTGGACATGTGGCGTCATGAGAGGCGAATTGCGTGCAAAAAACGCGGAAGAAGGTTGTAGCAGTAAAGTTTACAAAATGCGTAATTTGGTAACCGTAAATGCATTATGTTGTAGTCAAAACTCTAGTATAATTAATAGCATTTTTTTAAAGGCCTTATGAATAAAAGCGACGTTATTTTTACAGTAGTTGCCCCAATTTATACATTAATTCCCAAAGTCAAGTCAGGATTTTCAAAAATCTGATAAGCACTATACTGGTATAAAAAAAGAGCTCATTTGCAGAACAATATCATAGTCCCAATTTCAATTCAGAACTGGAAAAGGTTACAAATTTTCTGAACTGATTCTCAAGTTTGTTTCCAAAATAGCAAAGTTTTTTTTTTTTAAATAATGTCTCCATTTTATGGAAGTACTGCATATGAAATACAATTAGTCTGCTATACATATTTGAATGTGACTGCAAACTTGTATGACTGTGGCAGACATGAGATGACAGAGATCCTGTCATTGTTATTAAAGCGCCCCGTGGTGGAATTACCACAAACTTCAGTTATCAAACCAATGCCCATGCCTCCTGCCGGTTCATTTTATAGTATACAAGTACTAGTTTGAGTCAATCATCATTATATTTGTCCAAAATGTTCTACTACTTTACACAATATTTGGAATTCAGATATAGGTAGCCCAATAACAAAGTATATCAAGTGTAGTATACAGGGTGTCTCTAAATTCATTGTCAATACTGACACCCTGTATAAAACTTGTCTTGATGTTATCACCTCAAAAAGCACAAATGCCAATGTATGACTTAAAATTATTCTGCATATTATGCGTGATTTTATTTGACATTTTACAACCATATGACAGGAAAAGAACAGCAAGGTGGCAGCGCCATCTGCTGGCAATGGATTTGAGGATTAATCCGAAAATGTGTCAAAGAGGGCGCTGTCACACGGAACCTAGCTCACAATGCTTTACAATGGTCTTAAATTCAAAACTTCAACAATTTCACTGACACTCGTTAAAAATCATGCATGGATACTGCTGAACATTGTGTCAATGTTAGGGAATTTTAATTACCATATAGTATGTAGTATTTATAATTACACTTACAATTTGTCAATCCAAAAACTTTATTTATATAATTTATAATAGTGTATTCATTTATGAAACAGTAAATTCAAGTTTGACATTGCCTTGGAGGTTGCAAATACTGTACTAGGATGCAATGCTTTACAAAGGCTGGGAAAATAAATCTTCATTTTTCACGAAAACACAGTAGGTAATTTCAAATAATGCTAGGCATCAATAAATTGCTATTTTCAGGGAAAATCGGGGAATTTGTTTCAATAACCTATTATTGTTGATCACAAGTTGAATGAAATTATAATGCAAAGCTCTGTTGAGCAACTAAAAAAAGCTGATCAACTATAT
Organism: Glomeris maerens; assembly: GCA_023279145.1. NCBI lineage: Eukaryota > Metazoa > Arthropoda > Diplopoda > Glomerida > Glomeridae > Glomeris > Glomeris maerens. The sequence goes on along the minus strand of WWPM01007972.1, from coordinate 12,578 downwards.
TCTCAATATATTTTTCATTCCACTTGCATTGTCAGATGCGCTTTTATCAAACATTTTTTCCCAACAGCAAAAATGGGCACAAATATAAAGTTGATTGCCCATAATAAAACTACATACATGCTTCCCTGTTCCTGCTGCTAAAAAATTCCCCCGAAAAATTGCCATTGTGGCAATATCGTCCCCAACTATGATTATAATTATTGGTTTTGAAAAGAGGCCATTTCATTTCGCTGTTTATTGAGCTAAAATCACGACGAAACTGAACTGAAACAATGCTGACGCTACCCTATCTGTGAACCTTGGATGCTACTGTTGCAAAATGAGTGGCAGCTCGTAGCACCACCATCGGCGGCGGGCGGACTAACATTTCACAGTACATAGTTCGCATATTTGCAACTGAGGGCGCCACATGGCAGCCACACAGTACCAACAGGGAAGTATATTATGCAGGGGAGTGGAATGCCGGTTCGGTACCTAGGCTCCCTCCCCAATTGACGTCATAGCCATAATTACCCTAGCAACATAGCGAATAGAAGGAAGTGGTGGAACTCCCTTTTATGCCAATCGCTCGCACTAATGGTTCGCTCTATCTCACTACGCGGCGTTGCGTCGAAGAGGGGCTGAGCAATCACTGAACCCCAATTGGTTTCAATGCATTTTTGACTCGTACGATTCAAACAATTCAAAAACAATAATTATTTTGCTGACAAATTGGAAAATTTATTGATGCTCATCGGAAATTAACATCATTCACAGTAAAATTCATAACTTAAACAAAATAAATCAACAGACTTTCGAAATTTTGCGATCTTGTTTGGCAGTATTTTTTTTTTTTAAGTTTCTAGAAATTTCATTTGTTCGGAAATAAAATCGACATCGCATGTAGTGCCAAATTAGCCTTTTTGTGTTGTTGCTGTCATATCCCGATGTGCATTTGGCACAAAACACTTAGCAGGCATTTCCCTCCTCACACAATATAACAAATATGAAAAACCGTAATAAATTGCATCCACCCAGCAAACATAATTACACGTAATCTCGTTCCCAGCAATGCAACCTCATTGGAGATCGGAGTCATGCCAGCCTCTGAACGCCTGCAGCGCCACCACGTTCGGAGCGATTGTCCACTCCCATAGGACGCCATGTATTAGAAAGGGGAGTTCCTCCACTTCTACCTTCTATACGCTATGGCCTGGGATTCACATTTTAGAATGGAGTTTCCACCACTCTGATATACGTACCTCCCTGGAGGAACTACAGAGTACGGACGCGTACGCCCTCTATTGGCTGATTGCGAAAAACGACCAGCAGAGATTCTTCAATCTTATCATAACCACGTGTATGCGACATAACGAAATCGCTCCCACCATATGTGCGGAACTAATTTCAATGTTTAGAAATTAAACAGCATATGACAGAATATTCACGTACACACTTTCATAAATCAAGTAATAAAAATTGCCTTTAGCAATGTTTCTCAAAACAATTATCAGAAATAAGAATTGAGTAATTTCTGTAATTTTAAAATTTAAATAGTAATCTGTGACCCACAATTTGGTTAAACCTTATACATATTATAAGCCATGTAAAACCATCTTGATGCCCCCTTGAACCCAAAAACCATTATGACACCGTACAAGTGATCCTTGATTATAAATGCAATTATGGCATCTATATTACAGCAATGTAGACAATATAGTATTGATAGGTTATTTTTTTAAATACCTGTGTGAAAGTCTATCTAAGTCAGAATTTCAATATCCTTCTATTTTTGCCAGAAATATGAATAAACATACAGCAACAATTCTATGCAACTGCGCTAAAGACATCTATGAATGATTTAGTTGTCATACTTTAAAGAAAACAAACACATCGGGTAAGCAATCAAAGGCACTTGCCAGTGTTGTTTTCTTTTAAGTACGTATGTCTGTCTTTTGCTGGAAAGGTAAACAGTTTTCAACAGTTACGTACATACTTGCATCTCATTCTGGATAAACTTGTGAGGATCAGTGTCAAAAAAGTTTCATTCCAAAAATGATCAAACGATATATGCCACTGACCTCTGGCAGATACAGCACAACTGGGAAGATTGTCCGTGCTCTTTTTGCGCTTTCTCCTCCGGACCAGGGTCCTTTCGAGCGTGTTACCGTTAGTGCCGTTGAAACCAGACAGTGGTGCGAGGAACGCTGTCTCCTCAATCTTGTCATCGAGATCGGCGAATATATTGTCCAATTCAAAACTCGGATCGCCCAGCTGCTTCAGGATCTCCTCGTCTTCTTCCAGCTCCGGCACAAGTCCATGAAGGTCCGTGTGAGTTAACTCGGTCAGTTCCACATACTCCGGCTGCTGCTGTTGCTCAACGGGCACCACGCTTGGACCGTTGTCCTGCCAAGAGACACATGCACATCGTATAAATCTACTACACAAATACATACTCTCTTCTATAATACAGGGTGTCCCCAAAGATCCACATTCCCTCTTTATGTGTTCAATCAAATTATTGTCTGGACTTTAAGACACACTCCTATAGTATGTTCATAACAATCCCCTCAAAACCATCATCATATGCTCACCAGACAGGATAGGTCCACCATTTTGCCGTCATTATTGGGGCACCACAGGATGTCATCGTCTATGAACGGCATTTATGAAATATGTCGCCACTGTCGCTTGTTAAGAGAGGCACACTGCTACTGAAAAGAAATGCACACACAAAAAAGAAGCCATACTTTTAGTTTACACTCCAAGGACGTTGTTCTCCGTACTGCCAATGTAGTAGTATTATTTTCAAACGACGACCCCGAGTTTATACATAGTGCAACATTCATACTCGCTCATTAATTACACTCATCAATTTTCCTTTCACTTCTGTGCATTTCAAAATACATATCCATAGTACAACCAAATAAATGCCCATGCACACTTTCCTTTGGGACACAGACACAAATATACAATGTGTTCCACTCGTATCAAATGGTGCAAACAAAATCATGTGATTATTGGGCACAATCAGTTATATGGCGATGCAAATTAACAGTCTGCATGTGTAATATTGGCATTTTAAATCAAGCTGCAATTCAACTTCGAGAGGGAAAAACTGTATGACCATTTACAGTAGAGTAACAAGGCCTATTGTTAAGTTCCTGTATTAATATTACATAATGAATCAGATAGCTACTATTTATTCCCTTCGTAATTTGTGAGACAAATTCAATCTACACCCTATGGCATGATACAAATGTAATAGTCCTTCAATGCAATACTATTCTTGCCTGACGTTACAAACTTCTCGTATAATTTCCTTGAATGATGCTTATTTCCTGCTTTTAAAAGAGAAAAGGAGGAATAATAACGTGCATTTACATCACATATTCAGCCCAGTGGAAACACAATCTCGACTTTGTCTTTGACTGTCATAGCTTACTTTAGCACATCATGTGGGCGTTTGTATGTGTGGCATGAGCATAATATAACCAGTCACTTTCTGAAGGCCAAAAAGTGAATCTTATGCAAAACACACCAAGGATCTTGCTCCAAAACCTGATGAACGATCCACACCAGGCCAAACTGCACTTTCAAATGAAATTAATGCAAACTAACGTATGCATTGAATCATTAATAATTTATTACTCGTATTAAATGACTGCCAATAAAATTCAAACACCATGGACTTGGACTGTTGCCATAAATATCAAAATGCATTCGACTTTCATTAAAATTAAACAGGTATAAAACAGATAATTCTATTTTCTGGGTAGATATAATGTACACATGTCTGATAAAATTAGCGAGTTTTGAAGGATTCATTCACAGTCCACAAATGGATTGATTCAGATCTACAAAGTTATACAATAATCCAACAATTATAATATTGTAGCTGAAAAATATATATCTTGGATGTAATGAAAGCCAATTTTGAATCGACAATTATTGAAAATACTCGTAACATTTCCAACACATAGTTCTGCAGATAGTATGTACTATTGCAGACGTGTGAAGGCCATTTCACAACATTAACAGCCCGATTACCATTTTATTTCCTTGGATTTATTTACCGTTTATATTTTGAAGACTGCTGTGGTGGCCTTTACTTTTCATAACATTGCATTAATAAGAATAAAATACAATTCTGTGATTAGAATGTAAAAAAGTTCGACCAGTCTTTTCCTTAAACAACGCATTTTGCTGCATAGAAATTCAAGAATTGAGCCTACCTAATTTGCTTGGCCAAATTGTTTTTCCCCCACGGATATGAAAACGGAATTTGTATAAATCGGCCGAAAACTGCATCAGGATATCTGTGAAACATTACTAGCTAGCTCAAACTAATTATAAAATATCTGCATGCATTTCTCTCGCTGCGATTTTACAAGCTTTTAGGAAGAATGTACACGCGAATACTAGTGGATTGGTATACTGTAGATACTGCATGTGAAGGCTTAAAGTTGTCACGTGACACGTCAGCGACCGATCATGACTTTTCGTACCCTCGTCATCCACCTGTTGAAGGGTGGTGGTAGTCCCGGGTCCGGTCCGGTCCCGGGCCGGCCATTCACCTTTTCACCTCATCATTCTCGCTTTCGGCATGTTGACATTTTTTGCGACAAACTCTCCTCTCCTTTCCAACTCGCGGCACGTTGCTCGAATGAAAAATCGCCGTCCCGCAGCGCCGTCGCGCAGCCGATGCTCGAACTGAGAGAATCGTGCGGCGCTCCTGCTAGCAGACTCTCACCTTGATCAATCGTCTAATAACAAGTCTACAGTCTGTCTAGTTTGAACGTTTACAGTAAAGTTCCAACTCGCACACCCTATTCCATAAACCATATGCAAATTCTTATCATAAGCTCTCCAGAAAATACAACTCGTTGTCTTTTTGTTTTATAGTAGAACGAAAAATAGTAAATTATAATTTAAATCCAACAAGCTATTGGAAATTATTTGCAATTACTATACAAGTACATTATACTTTAAATCCAAACCACGTGAAATCATTAGACTTAAATATAAAGATTTACCAGGTGCATTATTACGTACATTGCTATTTCGAATATTGAACCTAGGTCCTTCACCCTTTCTTAATCCACCCATTGCCTATACCCCTACTCCTTTCACGGGTAAAATTAAGTTGTAAGCCACAGGTGTCTTCGGATTATTTTGGGCGAAAACGAGGAAATCTGAATCTGAAAATTGCGAGCAATTTTAATACATAGTATTCAAGTTTAAATTAACATTTTGGTTTATCAGACGAAAAGGAATCAATGTGTAATAACCGTAAACAATATTACAGTGAAAAACGAGAATAAATGATATGAAAAATCATATTGCGGATCGGAGTTAAAATGATGCTCGGATGCAATGCGGATCGTCATTTTTGCTACTATATTCGGAGCTGACGAGGTGAACGACCTCCCACAAACAACATGAAACTCGCTGTGCCTGTTCAGTCAGCTTCCCAGCGCGACCGGAGTAGACTAGTCCAGTTTGAAAAAAATGCTTTCATAATTGTAGGTGGTGGGGGGGGGGGGGACTTAGTGCGCAGCTAGAGCGCGTCATTCAAACAAAAACAAAAATTATCCACACTGGGAAACTCTACCAATCAGCGCAAAATGACATTTCACCCCTTACAAAAAATATTGGAATTATTTCGATTTTTGGCTAAGTTTGTCTAATGCGGTCACTGTACTTGCAGTTTGAATTTCCCTGTCATTTTTAAAGTACGGTGCAATCTATAGAATGTTTCCACTCTGATCCTTAGAATATGGAATTTCAAGACAGTGAATGCAAACTGCCACCTGCTTTTCCCAACATGCCGGAATTGCTACAGATTGCATGCAAAGTATTATGATTTCCAATTTTCTTCAGCGAAATTTTCAGTTTCATTGAAATACTACACCACGGGGGTGGGTAACTATATGAAAGAGTTTTGGCAACACTGCACTTGCAAAATGGCGGCGGCGTTCGAATCCAGTAGCGAACGACGTCGCCTCGACGTGACAGACTCAGAATTTGACGCGCAACTCGCACTCGCTTCTGACCATGTCCAATTGCCCTTCCCAGATGTCAAGCCCCTGAACAACATTGACGAATATTTGAATGCAATTCGGAGCAGGAAACAAGGAAAATCGTTGGCAAAGGTCGATGAAAATCCGCAGAGGAGAGAGAGAACGCTCCAAGCAGCGACAATGGTGACGTCACGTATTTCTCGCCAACTCACGTAGTAGGTTTTTTGTAGCAAATCCTTGCTTCGTTTTTTATATGCTACTTTGACAGATTGGCAAGAAAGGAGAGACTATGTTGCTAACCGCTCACGGTCGCAGATCTAATGTCCTGTCTTTCATGAACAAACCGGAATTGAAAGGACCACTGTCTGTTCTTGCAAGATGTCTTCGGGAAAAGACACGGATCAAGGTTCGTCCGATTGTGACGTCATCGGCATAATGCCACTCCCACCTCGCAACTTCATTCACACCATTTTCCAATCACATCTGGAAAAGTGTCTATGCTTTATCAAATTAAGCAGGCGATTCATATTTATGGTAAAACCCTAAAGGAATATATGTTAAAATACTCCCAAAACCTGGAACTCTAGGAATAATTGAGTGCAATATGGAAAGTTTGAGCTCTACAAAACAGCATTGCACAGTGTCAACACTGTTCAAACAATGAGTTGTTCAGATGTTGGTATGAACTCTGTTATTGTAATCGAATGAGAATTACATAAAGATATTAAATTTGAGAAAAAATATCCAAAACTTGATTTTTATAGGAAAGCCTCGACTATGTAGGAGTACATCCTATTATCACATCAAAATACCTGGCTGTACAGGAGGATATCTGTTGATAAACTAGAATGTGCGATCCAGTTTTACAGTTCCATTGAACTTGTATGATGCAGTCACTGATTTATGACCCTAATAACATCGTTGACAATGTTGAAAAACAAACTGAATACCCCACTGTGTTATTGATAAACTAGTAATAAATAATTGGGGAAAAAACTTCTAATAACTATAATGTGCTCTAAACCAATATGAAAAATTAAATCCTTACAAGAACATAATCCTGCTTTTTCCACAAAAAACTGCACAGGTATGGACCCGGTCAGCAGCCAAAGTGCGAGGAGCCTGCACAGGTTTCCTACTGGCCTTCGATAGGCACTGGAACCTTGCCTTGTCCGATGTGGATGAAGTGTACGTGTTGCCCAAAGTGGTCAAGATGCCCGTGTTGGCTGCCACAGATGACCACCACCATGATGATACATTCGGTGACAACCCTTGCAAAATCCAGAGCAGATTGTGCAGAAGACACATCAATCAAATGTTTGTAAGGGGTGATAACGTTGCATTTGTGTCCATCTTGGACCATTGAGTGGTCAGTGAAAGAAATGTGAAGGTTTTTTTTTGGTTGTACTGGGCAACAGGATAGCTTTCGTTTCCTTTCATGAGTGAACGTGTGTACGTGTGTGTGTAGCTTTCTTCCAGGTTTTATTTTTTCATTTCCTTTCTCTTCACTGCATGCTTTTTGTTTTCAGCCGTTATGTGGGACATTGTCCTCTGAGAAGTTACAGCGATAGGAGGAGGAGGAGGAGGCAATGAACGCTTCCAAATCAAGACTTGGTCGATTAACTATAGTGCAAGCCAGCCAGCAAAACCAGATGCAAAACGCTTCTCATTGAGAATTAGAACTCATGACAAATGCCATAACCTTGTCCCAAACCGACGTCAAAAATATTCATCACCTAATATACGTTTTGTTGAAAATTGACTATCAGAAATATGCTTTCTAGAAACTTCAGCTACAGTAACCAATAAGAGAATCCCTTCAAGTCGACTATAAACGGATTGCTTTGCACTTCATTTTCCATGTATATCCTTAAATTTTTGGGAATAGTTTCTGATGCTTGCAATGTGGCAATTAAGTTGCAAAGTGTCTACTTTTCTCAGATTTTCTATGTGGTAAAACAATATCTTCCTTATTAGTTCCACTAGAATTTCTCATCCTACGAGTTTTATTTATATCTGTATAATGTCATAGAATATTTATGGAACCATATGCCAGGAAAATATTGACTATACAGTATATGAACAACTCCAACTGTGTCCACAAAGCAGAGCACAACACACAATCCATGATAGAAAATATTATTGGCATACTGTATATACAGTGCATTAGTCGTATTTTGACAGAATATATACTTAACAATTGTATTTCAAGTAATGACAAAAATTATTGCATGACAGTTCAACAAAAACAATTGTTGATATTTCACTGCTCAAAATCGATGGAAAAATACATGGAAAACTGGAAAGTATCATTGAAGTTTGAAAGTGATAGGGCATTATGTGTTCCAGTCACATAGGTTCACAACATATGGTTGTAAGAACTACTTTTTGGTCCAATTCTCAGTAGTTTAGCACACAATACAACGCATTATATATCCTATTATGTGCAGATTTATATATAAATATAATACAAATCAGGGTTTATTTTCTTCCGCTATAATCTTACAGAATACATAGTCTACGAAATTGAAATGGAGATGATTTCCAAATTGTGAAAACGCCCCAAAAGTATGAAATATTTGTGAATATTTCCATATCTAGTAAGATTTTTTAAAATTATTGAAATCATTGACGTTATTGTTATACAACATGTTCACAGTCTCGTAAATAAAAAACATTTGTAATTGTTGTCATTTAAATGCTGGCAATATTTCATTCAAGTTAGTGCCATTTGGCAATCGATACCATTTTCATTGACATACGTTTGCACCGACTTGTAGCAAAATACTACCGTGTAAAATTAGCAGTAAAACCTCTGTCCAGGAGCGAGCTCGCAACCCAAAGTGCTCGTACACAAAAACAATTTTTCCCATATAGGAAATACAGGAATTCCACTCAATGCGCTTTACCCGCCCATAAATGCGATTAAATGTGATTATTCTACATATTTCCCCTGACATTAGAAATATGCATGTACTGTTTTTGCTCACAAACTGATTTGCTCGTATACCGAGTTATTCGTAAACCGAGGTTCTACTGTATTGTATGGCTGAAATACCCAAATTATTGAAAATAGATAACTTCATGTTCTGAAACATACTTGGATACTTCAGAATTGGAACACCTGCATTTTAAAAAGAATTCACAATTTCATAACGCCCTGTGAAACTTACATAAGATATTAATTATTTGAATGAAATGATTGCCAAAGCAATAGAAAAGACATTTTCAAGTAGTAATGCATGTGATCGATTTATGCTGGTTAGGGAGAAGTGTTTTTGACCTCCTAACTGAATCGCCCCACATATTAAGCGCACTGGGATTATTTAGTTAGAAGGTATACATATGCTAAACAAATGCCTATTTGTTAAACCTTCAGTTGCTAATAACTCGTAAATGATAATACGTATCTACAATTATGAAACTTAATGGGACGTTAAATGCATGTGTTAATATTTCGCACAAATTTTCGCCAAAATCTGAAATGAACGAATACCTTGTCAGTTCACATTTACAGCGAATCATGTCTCATGATGACAAATGATTTCTATAGCGTATTTTTCATTGTGACTCGCCACATTAAACAGTCAACATTGTTCATTATTTTACTATACTTCAAGAATGACCATCAAAATGGCCGATTAACATTTTCAAACAAAATCATATGTCATCTAATCGAGTGCATTACCATTATTTCATTCAGAAAATTACATGTTTTATTCAAGGAAGTAATCTAGGAAACTAATGATCATTTAATATAAATTTGTTAAATGATAAATTTACAATTACAATCGGTTTAATTCCAATCAATTTTTATACAGACATCAACGAAATACAAATATAAAATGATCACACTTAATACCATTCCAACAACAGGTTGCCCTACCATTATTTGTTATAGGAACTAAACTGGGCCGTTTTAATGAGTAATTCCGAAGTTAATATGGAAGTAAAACCCATGATATAAAAACAACATAACCTATAAGATTTCCCTATCTACGTACGTACTGTACTTGATTCTCTTTATCACCAAAAACCTTATCCCTACACAATATTACTGTGTGCCATTATTACACATATAATGCAGCTTTTATATTCATGGGAATGAAGACAAAGTGAATGTACATATGTTTGTTTAAAACTTTTCAATATGTCCCATATTTCTTACATAATACAGGGCCTACAATGAAACTTCTTCAAATTTCCCAGAACAGTTCTTTTCAAATAATATATATTCTAAATATAATGTACTAATTGAATCGCGCCATCGACTACATCTTAAATGCTAAGTAAGCACTATGTGTGTTATATTAATGACACTTACCTGAAGAAAGCGGTCGGTTCATGGCGGGGAATCCGCATGCCCTAGTGTTGCACAGTCCTCGACCTGCAAAAGTATAAAACCAAAAACACTGCTTAAACTAGCGATTTGTGCCAAGTGACTTTGTAATGAATTCTTTCTAAAAACAAAAAAAATAGGCTACAGTCGACCGTGACCTGGCGCCATTCTTTTTCCATAACCCCCAGTGCCGCTCCCAACGGTCCATCTACATTCTACGCAATTGGAAACTTCTGACGTCACGCCCCTTTCGTTCTAGGTATACATATTTGCCTTTTGCATCTGCGAACAAGTTGATGACCAAGTCAACGCACTCGTATGTGGAACGCAAGACACTCTCGGAACTATTTCCTCGTGACGTCACACAGCCGTGTTGACCTACATTCGCATTTCTCTCTTTCTCCTCCATTTTCTAGACTTTTTTCATTGCGTTTCGAACGTTCGCCATCTTTGACGCTTATAACAAAAATAATAAAATGAGACATTTTGTTTATTTTCCAGTATTCTACGGGATTGTTGAAATATTAGTATAGGGGTGGGGGAGGAGAACATAATTGAAAGAAGAAAAAGTGAGCGGTGAGAACGGGGTTCGTTCACCCGGTTTCGTTATGCGATTCATGAAAGTGGGTGGCGCATCGACGGCGAAACCAGGAACTAATTTCCGTAAACAAACACGACCCGTGCCCGACTTTTCGCATCTGTTCTTGTAAATTTTCCATTTTCTCTTGAACTAGTAGGACTGATACGAGTGGGAAAAGTTTAAAGTTAAAGAAAGCAATGGCTTTTTTGTTACGTGTTTACGCAACACTTGTGACGTCACAAACATCTCAATTTTTATAATAAAGGTCATCTTTCTGTGAGGTGGCAAAGCCCACCTGTGCCCTACCCTTTCTCAGAGAAATGTCCCCTTGTCGTCCTAAATGACGAGTTGTTTGCATTTTTAAAAATAATGAAGATTGCATCATGGTGATGTGTTGAATAATGCATTTATACAATTACGATATTGTGATAACATTTATAAAACTGCGTGATAAATGCATACAGTAGAATAATGTTCCATATATTCAACATTTAAAGACAATGAAACGTAACTTCCTCGTTAGTAAAATACACTTTTCATCTGTCCCAGTAATAAATATATCATGATAATATTATATTCATTAAAGAAATCAACTGAAGTGGTGGTTAACAATTTATCACGTTGCTCATATAATTGCGAAGGTACTCATTTATACTTAATTTGCTGCATTAAATTCATGATTGAAAAATTTCATTGGACTATCATTTTAGGCGTAATGTTTTTAAAAATGCTCTGCAGAAATATTAATATGATTGTATGCGACATGAAAGCCACTGATATTCCAGCAAGATATAACAAGTATTCTTATCAAATTCTAATCATATTGATAGCATTGATAATCTCTATTAGCAGAATGCATTTTGTTTTCATATGGCCAGATATCTCAACAATAAAAATATTGAAAGCTTGCCAACTTCTTAGCTGCTGATTTTTATAACAATAAAAAAACGATTTGATTTGAAATAAAAACATCTTTAACCGACCAATTGTATCTATTTCAAACATTCGCTATTCTAGTATTCATCTGCAGATGAAGCAATAAAACTGCAGTTTATTGAACTACGATTTATTGGAAAGTCCAATTTATGGAATCCATGTAACAGGTGTTGCAAGTGCAAGCAGCACAAAACGACTTTCCTCCTAGCTTCTCTATGTAAATATCTACATTGATCGTATATATTTTCGATTTATTTTGCTATACATTTATATCTCTGTCATGGTTAAAAAAACAATGACACTAGTTTTTGTTTTGCACGTGTTTCTGCTAACATATCCATTAAATATTATCCCCTCTTTTACCATACTTACGCTAATAACTTTACAAATAAGACATTTAATAAGGAAAAGATAGATTATACATGTATAATATCTATGAAAAATGTCTTCAATATTTCTGATGCGCTGTTATTACAGTTAACACCTTGTTGTTCTTCAAAATAAAAATATATTATGATAAATATCGCAAATTTGCTTTCAAAGTGCCCATTAAATTTTTCGTCTTGTCACGTTCAAGTATTAATTAAAAAACTTAGTTTCACAATAGAAATACTACATAGATACAAAAAGTGAAATAAAAAGAAAACAAGCAACAATAATTTCTTGCCAATATAGGTTTCAATATATTTATACCGTAGTAGCATGAAATGGGGGGGGGGGG
>WWPM01007971.1:0-11970 GCA_023279145.1 Glomeris maerens | reverse complement strand
ATCCATAACTTGCATCAATAATTGCCCGTCAAGATCCTGCCCAGCTGGGTTCCCGTAGGCATCCTTCAGAGTAACGACAAATGTTCAAAAATATTTCCAGGTAGATATTGTAAAATTTGAAAAATTAAAAAACCAACCCTCATTTCTAATTTCAAATATTTGATAATCGTACTATTCTGCACATCCTTATTGGAGACTGTCAGAGTAGGAAATGATTGTGTTGCAACCAGTCTCACTGGTGTTCCAGGCAGAAGATTTACTGTAATCTATAGAAAGTACATATAGATACATCAATAATTTGAAAAGTAGCGCTAAAGCCATGTAACAACTTACAATGTCGCTATTTATGACGTGAGTCCCATCACTGAACACAAATTGTATGTCATGTTTTCCAGCTACTTCAGGTGCTTGCTGTTTTCTGAACAGTGACATAAGGATAATGGGAGTTGAAATATTGGTTTTGAAATACATATACAATGTCCATGTATGCAATAAATGAATAAATTTGAAACATACTAACCGAAATGGAAATATCCCCTGCCGAGAACTAGTCATATCAACAGTAGGATGAAACACAAGTTTCTGTTTTAAAAAGTAGAATTTTTTAAACGTAATCAGTAAAATGGGCTATCATATACATACATCACATACCCTGATATCATCATCTTCAATCTTCCACATTGTCATGGTAACATGCGATCTATTTACATTTCGAAGAATACGTTGATCCTCAGCAATAATGCTTACATTATACTCTTGAATACGAAAAAATCTTTCAAATTTTGGCTGGAAATTACAAAACTGACGCAGAAAATAGCATATCACCTTCAAGTCTTGCTCCAACAAAATATTCTGCAATCTTATTGCATTGCACGTGGATTCTTGCAGGTTTTTCGGAGTCGGGAAGTATGTGAAAATAAAGAGATGAACCTAACGTTTGCTGCCCCATGTTTGCTATTGATCGCAGCTCAAAAATTCCGAAACATTGTCGGGCACAGAGCCGAGCTAAACATTCGACAGTATTCATGCTGCGTTCAGTTGAGAAATAAGGTGTGCCACAATCCACTCGTCCATTTTTATCCGTATAAAATGTTTGTAAGGCAGGCGATATCTTAAAATTCAACATACGAATAGAACTTTTGTATCATATTCTAACATCAGCATACATTACCTTTAAGTCCTCTTGCAGAGTAAATTCTATTTTAATGTCAGCATCTGTGCATGGGTTTCCCATCTTGTCAACCAATTGAGCAATCAAGGGTGTTTTGAACTGATGATTGTTGACAACTGTTATGACCTATAATTTTCAAATGTCTTGTTAACAAGAAATCACAAAGCAAGGCTCATATATAATATTGTTACAATGCAGTATATCAATCCCACACCAAATGCAACTACGAGTCAATGAAAGGAGTGGTTATAAAAAGTACCGTGTCAGTTGCTACTCCAGGAAATACAAACGAAACGGGTAAGCCAGCAACCATTTCAAGACTAACACATTTGGTAACAGTCCTCCAGCCAATTCGCACTTTTCTCTGCCCCAACGGACCACTTTGGTATGAAAGGCCGTTTATCACAACTTGACCATTCTGTTCGATAACAGTGGATATCAGTTTCCAAAGCTAAAGAAAATTGCTTAAAAAAACATTGCAAGAAATACCGGTGCCGGTTCCATAACAATATTTTCGCTACGCAACCCTTCACCACTCAATCGTATTTTTGGGATCTCATTGGAAAACTGCAATTTGTACACCACATAGATCACGTGCGCTTCAATTCAATTTTATTTTTGATCACCAAACCTTTTCAATTGAATTTCCATGTTTGTCAACCACCGATACAGCAATCCCCATTTCCAAAGGATTATCGAGACGCAGCTTATTGCTTCCAATGCATTCAGCATTCATTTTGAAAGGTTCTCCCGAAACTGCCCTAAATTATTGCAAAAATGACAGGGAAAATATTCCTTGTATTCAACATGTTTAACTTGAATGATAATTGCGTAATCTACCTGACAGTAAAGCCAAATTGTATGTCAAGTCCCACGATGACATGACAGTATTTTGATTCTTTCACAGAAATAGGCACGGAGATATCGGGAAGTTTCATGTTTGAAACCAATCGACTCTTTAATCTAGGTGCCCAGTTAACCTACAAAAAAAATTGTTGAATTCCAAAATGAAAATAAGGAAATCTAAGAGCAAAGGTGTTTACACTGAATGTGCTTGTCATGGCACTCTCCATCTCAACGCTCCGGCCCATTTCGTCAAACAACTCAAACTCTACAAAACAACGGCCAGAATTAAACTCGGAATACATTTGTTCGTAACACAACCACTCTTACCTAATCCTTTAATCGTATCACCTGCAGTGCAAAATATTTCACTGTCCGGCAAAATATAAACGTCTGACCCATTATTTGCACGATATTTCAAGCTCAACTTTGACGGCCTGCTGCTTGGTACAACATGTATAGTTCTTTCAACAGGAGAAACTTCTGCGTTATTCTGAAAGGCAGATTAACAACTAATTGTACGTAAAATAATACGAAGAACTAGTGAAAACTTTCAGGGTAACCTTCAATCCGATGATTGCCACAATGACCTCTGGTCCAGACATGGCATCGATTGTTATCGGTGGCCCTGTAAGACTTGCTTGGCCGAATGCAGAGCATTGTGCCATGTAACGTGGGAAGCTACCCAACTTTGATTTGAACTGAAATTGTCACAAAATACCACGTATGGCACGCAAATTCTACACGTTCATCCATTACAAATGCGTTCATTTTCACCGTGCACTCTACGGTGACGTTTGAATCAAATGTTGCAGCGTTCCCTGCCATGTCCTGAACTTGAACATCAAATACAACAGACTTCCCATTTTCAATCGTAATGTCACCAGATGGCACAACTCTCATTTTTGCAGGCAGGCCAGGAAGTATTTTAAGATTTTTAGTTGAATCATCCATACCACAGATAGAAACGACCAAGGGAAAAACCTAAATTATTCCGGCAATTAAATGCCTGTTTATCTCGCAATAATTACATTCTAATTATACAAAGTAACACACTTGTCCTTGTCTTTCCTGTACAATTCCTACAGCGACTACCCCTTCTATAAGCAGATTACGTCCTTTCATTTGAAAGGAATTGCAACTAAGCTGGAGTCCTCTGCGCAGAAAATATGCAAGAAACTTACGAAATATTTTACGAACATGTCAGGCCAGCGGAAGGAAAGAAAGATCGCTAATCGATATAACCTTGCATCTATAGTTGGCTTCAAACTGGCATCTGGCATTGCACAGTTTCCAAATTGATCTGTAAATTCTAATGGGATTGTAAAAGGCAGTCCAATATGAAATGGTCCTTCCATCATTCCTATCAAAAATTGACTGGCTACATCTTCTGTAACTCAAATCAAAAATCACATGAAACAACAGTGAATATTATACTTTAACCTCAATAGAAGAAACAAACCTGTTACTACAAAATCAATTTGCTGATTTGGCAGGTTTACAAGTTGGTCTCCTTTCGGGCCCAAATCACCACCTTTAGCGATTACCTTAAGTACAATTGAGTGAGATCCAATGTTTGTAAGTTTATCTGAGAAATGACAAAGATCACTGTCAGTGAATAACATCTTACAACATGATATCTACATTGACAGCTACCGGTTTTCTTGAAGAAGTAGCTGGAAGATTTCGCCGATTGACAACTATGACAAACAAGAACATTGCTCCCTTTCGGCCCTAAATCGAAACAGGACAATTGAACTTCAATATATTTAAGACTTTTACTATTTGCACAAAATTGAAAACATACCATGCCACATGACAGTCAAATCGATCAAGAGCTTTTTTTGACTGGAACCAGGCAATGACGTAATAACTTCTCCTTTCTTGTTTTCTATTTCCACTCTCATAGGACCTAAAATGCAATACGCAATGTTAAAACAGTAGCGGCAAAACCAGAGCTGTTTTAGACACAACAACTTACCAATAGTTTGACCTGCATGCAGACTCTGGCCTGCGACAATCACATCTCCTTCTGGCCAATGCAATTTCAGAGAAGAAGGAAGTCTGTCCATTTCAAAGAACAAAATTGAGAAATGGCATCTTTGATGCTCAACTTAAACCTCCTTAAAACATACTTGGCGAGTTCATTAACAATCCAACTCTGTATCTTGTCATTAGAAGCTGCACGATCGATTTTAAAAATCGGATGAACTTTGGTTTCACTGTATAAAGCTTGAGGTTCCTTGAAATTGTTAAATAAATATAACTCAATGTGGAAAGAATAAAATCATTCATTGACGCAACGAATTGGCATTCTCAAATTGTGATAAGCTACGTTTTACACGTAGTATAAAGTTGAAATGGTCACATATCATACAAGTGATTTTACCATGGCAGAAAGCGCAAAACATAAAATGCTAATTCACCCAAACATAAACATATATTTAAGAAGTTTTGACTCTATGGTAATGGAGAACAACAATTCCATACAAACATAAACAACCAAAATGATGAAAGTAGATTTGAAATCACACCTGCAAAATTTCAACAAAGCCATTAGCAGCAAATCCATCGCTATCCTGCTCTCCAAATACAAGGAATCGCAAGATGGTTCCACACTGAGAAGGAACTACTCGAAGCATTTGAACCTATTCAGATGAACACGTCAGAACAGGTTTGTGCCATTAAAGTACTTCAAAAAAATGTAATTGAAATAGACGAACCAGCTGCCCCTTTATGAACACCTTTCCATCCCATTCCGCACCGTTATACACCGACCATGGATGTTGTTTGGCTTTTGGGAGCTCGGGTCTAGTTACAGTTCCCAAAAATTTCAAATACCTGACTTGCTTATCGTGTTCTTCGTGACATTTCATTAGCCAATCCCTGAACCGCTTTTCGATAGCTCCTCGTTTTCCCTTGTTTGAGACAAACACAATGGAAAATAAAATAAAGCCTCGTCCAGAAAGAAAAAACGTGCGGTAAACTCCATTAAAATACCTTGCCGTTTGCAACGCACGTAAAAATTGACGACTTCTCGCACAATTTCCCTTCTAAATCCATGAACGTGAGCTTGTTAGTGCTCACCTCAAACTTGTCGTTTGTCCAGATCACTCCCGAGAGCCTAAATGATAAGAGTAAAATCAAATGACCCAACAGATTTCACCAACTCAGGTACCTGTTATAACATTGGAGTGGAATGCTTCTACTTGTCTTGGGGGCACCGCACCAATCAAATCTAAAGCAACATAATTATAACTTGCCAGGAAAATCCATAACATAAGCTTCGTAGCAAAATGGAAACTTACTCATCGATTGCCGTGTACGGAATAAGTCGCCCATTCCAGTAACATTCAAAAATTGGTTTCTTGCCACGAGCTGGCCTAATTTCATCCAGCTCATCCTCGTGATCATCATCAGTATCTGAAGAAGAATTTCCAACAATAAAGCCAAATAATGTGTCTAGAAATGCCATATACTGCATATGCAATTTACAGAATACAACTACCAATTTCAGAAGCCTTATTTGTAGGGTAAGTTTCCTTGTCGTACAAATACGGGTGGTAGCGAAGGACTCCTTCAACGCAGCCTATCTCTTTGACTGAGGCTTTGAACTCGAATGAACTTGCAGCTGAACGAATCAGCAGAGACTGAAAATCATTTGCAATATCCCGCAGATTTATCACACATTTTGCGGTTTCGTTGTGGAACAGTTGCACCTATCGGTAAATGCAGTTAAGAAGTCTAGAGGATCACAACACTTTCATAATATCTTCAACTTACAGTAATTTCTATCTGCTGATAGCGTTGGGAAGAATTTGCTTGTCCATCATTCCCATTTGGCCCATGAACATAGTAATGATAAGTATGGCTGAAAAGTGAAAATTATTTAATAATTGACCGTGATACGCAAGACAAAATTATTATTATTCTAATGGTTACAACTTTTCTCTCTCTAAGAAAGTCTATAAATCTTTCCACCAGCAAAACCATTGGAAAATTACAACTACAACTGCATTTACTATGCAGATACTACAGTAATACATTTTTGCCAAGATGTGCAAATGTCATGCAAAGCTTACATGCTTTAACGGATACTCACGCTAAACGATTACACAACACATCAATGTTAGTTTTCAAATACTGAACATGTGCAGGCTTGATTCCTTGAATAACAAGAAATGTGAAGCTGCTTCTTCCCATCTCTTCCATGATAATCCTTTGAACGTATTCGTTTTCAGCACTCACATGACTAGAATCACCCGGCTTTGTGGAAAAAGCAAAGAAACACAGTAAATACACAACAGTTAGAACTAAGTAAGCCACAAATGAAAGTCTCAACGACACACCTGTCTGGTGTAAATATAATCGCAGTAGATCTCTTCCCCGTGCAATTCCTTTAACTTGAATTGTTCCTCTGACATGGAGAACTCGTGCACGTCATTCTCCAGGCTAGTCTTCGTGATAACCTGATAAAAAGATGTTATCGATTTATAAATGCTACATGTTTCTTTCAAACACTGAATGAATGAATATCCATACCTTGATGGCATTTCCGATGAAAAATGCACCCTGCTTGCCGCCAACCCCGAAGTACGACATGTCGCTATTCAGCCACCGTCGTACATTCACAGATGAGCTGTCAAATATCATTTCAACGTATTTACAGCAGATGAAGGAAAGCATCAAACAACAATGCTGTCTGTGCTTACATTTCTGGTGGAAAATAATCACTTCTCAAGAACTTAGACTTTCTGTAGATTGCCCAATCGTTCAGTTGTGTTGGTGTCATTCCTTGCCCATTGTCAAGCATGATGATAGCGCTTTTGTTCTCGCGATCATCTAGCATCTGAATCCGCAAGCAAACAAAATTTGTAGAAAGGAGAAGCGACTCTCAGCAGGGCATCTACCAAATATGAAACTACAGTAAAACCTCGTTTATCCAGCCTTCGATCAACCAAGTCTGCGCGCTATCCGAGCACCTCGCATAAATTGAGGTGTATGCTGTGCGCGCAAAATATTTTGCGATTGCTACTTTGCTACGTATTATACTAACAATGTTTTGTGCCCCAAAGATTAATCTACGTTCGTTATACACTTTAGTAATTATATTTTTCATTCTACCATTTAAAATACATAATTTATTTCTTCCCTGTTATTCGAGTTATTTTTTCCCCCACATTACCTCGGATGAATAAGGTTTTACTGTATCACAAGTCACGACTTTTCCAAGATTTCCACGAGAAGTTTAAACAAAATTCCAGAACTTAAATCCTCCAAATCATAATCTCGATGTTCCGCTCAAGACACTGAGAATCCATCACCTCCCCATAGAATTCGGTAACTTTTCTTGGACATCGTTAATCATTTTCAGATTATGTGACTATTCCGGGAAATCCAGGAATTCCATGACAGTAGACACCCTGGTTAGAACAATGTCAGAATATTTATGCAGGGATCCAACCAAGCGAATTTCTATGTTTCGTGAGCCTTTATTTCCAACAGTGGCAGCCAACGAATTATCGATGAGCTCGGCAAACGCAAAAGCTAGAAGATGCAATATCAGTTCAACCGATGAATTTGCAAACGCAACAAATAGTCGCACTTACGTAACGGGTCTTGGCCCTCTGATGCATAATATTCATACAAGCCACTTTTTACCAACGTGTCATAATGTGGTACGTAATGGATTTTCTGTTTGCTCGGCGATTGCAACTGTTGCCGTGAGTTCAGGACATAAACAGTCCCTCCATTTTCTAATTTGTCTAATATCAAGACAACACAATTAAAAGCTATCAGTTTACTTGATTTAATTCTTCAAATTAAACTTAGTTATAGAAATAATACTAACTAAAAGTGTCCTCGTTGGAAACCTCATCTTCATCCGTATTGCAAAGGATAATTTCTTCTGTAATTCTCCAATTCTGTCAAACAAAATGTCCAATTGTAATGCATATGCATGGCTTTTAAAAGAATAATTATATTGGAAAATTGGAAATCCTACATCCCGAATACCCTCAATAAGCGCCTCGAACCGCGTGCCATCGGGGAGACGGAAAACTGTCCCTCTGTCATCCTCCTCTCCTCTCCGACGATCGTAAATATACAAGATTTTCATAGGCTCTGTATCCATTACGCACAACACACATAAAATTCAAATAGTGTGCGTAATTGACAAAACATGGAAAACCTGGAATGAAAATATCCTCAAACATTCAAGAATCGTTCAAAACATATTCCATATACACAGCTCAATTATCACATGACAACATAAGAGAACTTGGCGTGTGCACTGTGTAAAAATGCATTATTTAGAAATTAGCAGTCTATATATAATCATAATTATACCTGTTATATATGTAGGGTCCTTTTATTTTCGAGATGCGTTCATGGTATCAGTTCCAGATTTATGCCTTGGAAAAATGAAACTTGGTATCATTTTTCATGTCTTCATAATTGTTTCCAATCTCAATTTCTTTGTAAATTACCTTATTCCCGCGATATTCCTTTTTTTTTTAATTGGCAACACCAACTCGCATTTCGGTGCCGGAACTTGTCAATTTCTCTCTACATATTTTAGGCAAAGTTTCCGACAATCTAATATGCAATTGCAACTATTGTTTTCCGCATATATCAATCTACATGACATATAACCAATAACTAATTACCAATAGACAGCGAAATTCCAGCAGCGGAAGTATAGAAAAAGACGATATCCAAATATGCCGAAACCAAAACAAACAGTGTGGCGTAATACACACTCCAAATTCCCTCTTCCCCGCAACGGACAACCGTTAACTTCGATCCCTAATAATTAAATCTGAAATTATCAGAGTACATGGAAGATATTGATTTTTCTTAATACATGCCTCACTATTAAATAAAGCGAAAACATTATGCATTTTGATCTCACGACTTTCCAAGTCACATTGAATTTTTAAATATTTAAACGGGGATCCAGTCGCATTGGGCTACATACCATCCAAATTTCAACTACAATTTGACCAATTTAGTAACTTGAATGAAATTATATTTTTCAGCGAAACATCTCCTCTAACAAAATATATTACAATTAAATTAATAAGCAAGTAATTAACCGTCTAATGTACTTCAGGGATAAATTAAAAATGGATGCCCCAAAACTATAATTATGAAATTCAGTGAAACAATGTTATTACAATAAAAAATTTAATTCATTCGCATACAAAATGACTGCGACACTTCAGTGTCACACTTTGTAACTGCCAACCCAAAACCTTGTGGCCGAAATTCCAAGAAGGCAAACTGGCAGTAACAGTACCAAACCGATCAATGTGGCAAAATTGAAGTGCAGTTATCTACTAACTCGCCTTCAAGTCCTTCATTTTGACCAGCGATTGCTGCAGAAACGTCCTCCATGTTTGATTCCAGTATTTCTGTACAAATTTCTTGTTTGATTGGAGTCAATATACTCTTTGAGCTTACATGATCAATTATGGATTTCTTGGACAAACTTTCTGCAAAGTAAAGTAAAAATATATTGCATAACAGGGACATTTTTAAGATGAAAGTTTGTTACAGCTAGATGTTAGTTTCATTATAAATGAGCTAACATCAATGTGACCAAAGTGTTGCAATGTATACCTATTTGTGACTCTATTTTCTTCAACCTAAATTCCATTTTTCTACATTCCTCCAATTTTGTTGTTGCATCTTTGCTCACATTGTGTTGTTGATACTTCTCCAAATCCTCGTTGGCAGCTGCTAGTTGTTCTGCAATTGACTTGTGACTTTTGAGGAGATCTAAATTTTTCTTGTTAATATACAATTCAAACGCAAGCATATATAATTTACTTCAGACATATGTACCTACCTATAACTTGAACAAGTTTGCGCTCTTTATCTGGAAGGGGTGTACCAAACATTAAGCCATTCGCATAGTTATCTGTTGAACGGTATTTATTTTTTGGTCCACCGAAAGACCCGTCACTTTGGATTCGTTGGCCATCTCGGGTCAATATCGTGGGACAACTGCTATGTTTCACTATCTATCATCAAAAAATGACTTTCTCGTAACGCTGTACGTTTTAAAGACAAAAATCGGATTGCCGTGCTAACTTCTCGACGATAAACAAGTCCATCTTCCAACGTGTCAATCAGAATGGTTTCTCCCAAAAGAAAGCCAAAAACTGCCACAGAATTAACCAATGTTAACACTTGAAATATATAGCCTAAATAACAGAAGGTTGCATCAATATGTACAGCTTACCAACTTTGCAAGTGTCAGTGTCTTGAGGTAATATTAGTTGATCTCTGATCGGAACTGGGAATCCAGTGGGTTGAAAGTTACCAGGAAATTCAGTGTGCGGCAAAGGTCTGCAAAGGAAATAAATTACTAAACATCACGCGTTGTAATGTCAATCGGTACGAATCTTATGAGAAATAATAATATCTAGACATTGGACCTAATAACAGATGCATATAATCCATATCAAATGGTGTTATATGTTTAAAATATTATACCTATTCCAAACATTTAGGGCATCATTGTGGTTAAGCAAGTCAAGAGAGAGGACTTGTTGCATGCCTTCGGTGTTATGATTAATCTCCATGGCCTAAAACGAGAAAAAACAAAAAGGTTGGCGCCAATGTTGTCTTTAAGGTTATAGAAATTACTGTGACGCGTCAAACACAACTGACTATATTCTCTTTGTCGTTATATTAATGATAAAACCTTCCTTTCTGATTATAATAGTAGAACTATGAGTTCAAATAATTAACTAGTGCTTCCAACAGAATATTGCCGTAAGCTTTATTCGCCGCGTCTATTCAATTACCTACTTTCTCCGTTGTGTGTGTAACAAAGCACTCCATTTTTTCAGCCAAATGCCAAGATAGAATGTTTGCAATATTTTGATTGGCAACACAAGCCAAATGTCCAATCTGATAAGCGAATCCAAAAAGAAATATTGTATATATAGCAAATATATCACACTTCCAATATGCATGACAGTACTTTGCCAACTGATAGCGCATCATTTGCAAGCGGAGGAGGACTGCAACCCCGGTGAGATTTCCAAATCTTCGCACGCTCCAAAAGTTTTTCTTTCAATACGATACCGACCTGTGACTGCTGATAATGACGTATGAATGCTGGGAATAATCCAGCAATACAAAACAGCATACACGATGGTTTAACTTTACCGAGCCGAGAGACTTCTCCTGGATGCCACACTGCCGCAACTTCGATCTTGAATTTTGTTCTTTCTCAACAAGTTGCTGTACATTATCTAAAATAACAATACAAATTCTATACTTCAAATCGATCCTTAGTTCGGCATAAGCAACATTTAACCTTGGAGAGCATCAAGCAGTTCTCGGGTTATTTCAAATAACTCATGGTACGCCTTGATGGAAGTCTGAAGGGTATTGCGTTCTTTGGTCAATTTCGTCACAAGTTCCAGCTTACTTATACCTTTGTAACAACAAGAGTTTTGCACATAGATACTAAATATAAACACTTTGCAATAATAAAATAACCGATATCTTACTTTGGTAAAAGACAAAAGGTATTTGGCAACTTAAGGATTTTGTTATAGGAAGATTTTCAATGGCTGCCTCAAAATTTAACAAATATTCTTGGCCATCCACTCCAGGACAGTTTTTATCAAGCAAAATAAACTATAAGAAAATAGACTAAGTTTACTGTTAGCGAAAATTTGAAAGTAAGGAAATTTCGATGGATTCACCTACAGGAAATACAACTTCACCATTTACGAAAGCAACACGCATCGATGTCAAGCAACCATCAAATGTAGGAGTTTCTGGTAAATTATCTCGACTACTCAGACTTACAGACAGCTCGGCTTTTACAGCTGTCCCGACAACATTGTTGTGAATGTCCTAATAAAATGGACAAACACAGACTATGTACTGCTTGGAATAAAACGTCAGTTCGATACCATATATCACATTGT
>WWPM01007963.1:0-14983 GCA_023279145.1 Glomeris maerens | reverse complement strand
GACGAGAAAATGATGTTGAATTTTGCTTCCAAAAAGAAATTCCGACAAGTGAGTAACCGAAGATCATCAAATCACATAAACATATTCTGTAAAAGTGGTAATTTTTGTCTGATTTCCTCTCGTATTGGATAAATCCATGCTAGACTTCAACCAATAATTATCTGTTAATTTGTGCCATATAGAGCATGAGTTTTAGAAAGAAACAGACACTTTGAAATGTTGCAGTCATATTTCAAATTGCTTGTTTATACAAATATATTCCAGAATATGTGTAGGACGCAACACCATCACAGGTTTTCAAATGAATAGACCCACAATGTATTATTTCCTTCAATTTCCTTTGGGGAAAATGGGAAAATTCTACGAGCTGCTATTAATTAATTGGATCGAATCGCAGCGCATTGGCCAAATTTATATTTTGTCGGTTGCACACTTTGAAATGTGTACTGGATATTATTTATAGACTGTGATGTTTACCGCAACTATGCCTGCGGCTGTGGAAAGGTTAGCACGGTCGTATCTTAGACGGCCGGCAGTGGTTTACATCGGTTCTGCAGGCAAACCTACAGAAAGAGTTGACCAGATCGCTTACGTGCTCAGCGAAGCCGAGAAACGGTACGTACCTAAACGCGAAATTGAAGAATATTTGCTGCTACGCGTGAGAAAAACAAGATGCAACATCTTGCTTGTATGTGCGTTGTAGGAAGAAACTGTTGCAGATTCTGCAACAAGGAATTGATCCACCAATTATTATCTTTGTTAACCAAAAGAAAGGTGCTGACGTGCTTGCGAAGGGTCTGGAAAAAATGGGAGTAAGTAATACGGATTTGGAATCGATTTTCATTTTCAGTTTTTGTGTTGTCACTGCTCATATCTGTATACTGGAATATCTTTCAATGCAAATTTTCAGTTCAGTGCATGTACACTTCACGGTGGCAAAGGGCAAGAACAGCGCGAGTTTGCTTTGGCCAGTTTGAAGAACGGAACCAAGGATATCTTGGTTGCAACGGATGTTGCCGGCAGAGGTATCGACATCCGCGATGTGTCCATCGTCATCAACTACGACATGGCGAAAACAATCGACGGTCGGTATATGCGTTTCATTTCTTTAAAAAGAAACCTGCTTACGTTAAAATTATTTTCCATTGATGTTGGCAGATTATACGCATCGTATTGGGCGTACCGGTCGTGCCGGGAAGCACGGTGTTGCCATTTCGTTTTTGACGAAAGATGACAGCGCCTTGTTTTACGACCTCAAACAGTGTATCCTTTCGAGTCCCGTGTCTACTTGTCCTCCCGAATTGGCCAACCACCCGGATGCGCAACATAAACCGGGAACGGTGGTAACGAAAAAGAGACGCGAGGAGAAAATCTTTGCGTAAAGTTTGAGCCTAATCTTGTCAATAATATATCAATAAAATATTATTGAATAACTTTGCTTGTTGGAAACGGACATTTGAAATGAGAAACGGAACTCAGGTTTTATGAACGGACCCATGAAACAGGAATTTACACATTTAATATGCAAAATTGTTTTACATTAAATGCTGCATTTGCATATCGCTATGGTTCCCACACTTGTCTGGGAATTCCAGAAATTATTGGTAGCAAGTGTATATAATAAATGATGTTTCTTGCCGATCGAGCTTACATTGTGCGATGATCGCAACCATCGCCTCTTATTGCAACTTGCTTAGTTTTCATTACAGATGGCATCCGTTGGTATAAGTTGTAAGATTATGACCCTCGCAATGCTGCTGCCATGATCCCCTGGAATAAGGCGTATGCACAACTGGGAGATTTTGTTCAAACAATGTGGCAATATGAGAGAAGATGAACTTTGTTTTATGTCAATGCATTGGTAAAATTTCTGTACATTTTTATAGTAGCTCTTGATTTTGTTTAGATCATCCCAGAATTCATTGGGATAAATTCAGTTTTGCGAGGGCGGAACGAAAAGTAATGCATGTTTGCCTGTAACATTTTTAGGGGCCATCCGTAAATGATGTCATGCTCCAAGTGGGGGGGTCGTTCAAAGTGTGACTAAGTGTGAATGTGGAAATCATTTATACCACTTTATTCTTTGCTTTCTGTTTATCAACTCCAAAGAGACATGAATAGAAACCTTCTGTTCCAAGAATTATTCCAGAGATGGAAAGAAGCAGAAACAAAGACTCCAGGTAATTAGCATAGCAATGACACTCTCTGAAATATTCTTATATCTAAGACATAATTTGTTATTTTTTAAATACAAGGTCATGTGCATGCGATTGTCACTTAATTCCCTTGTACAAACTGTAAAATGGAATTTTTTTTACCATTTGATTTGTTTTGCCCAAGTGTCAGAAGTGAACTTGACAATCACATTTGCATCAGTTGCAAGCTGCATTTTCCAAACAAAAAAGCCCGAGCAATTCATCAAACCAAGATTCACAAAACTGTTTACTCGTCGATGAAATCCATGACGAGGTCAATTGAAAGTGTTGTTCAGGAGTCTCGGAATGAATCGATAACAAGAATTAATGATTTAGCCAGTTGGCTTGGTCCTATTTTCGATGAAATTTAATAATTTAATAAATGCATTGTCTCATTTGCCTCATTTTATTGTTTTAAACCACAATTTGGGACATGACAGGGAGGGGAGTTCTAGGTAATGCGACAAATGGGTGACATGTGGGGAAGGGGAGGGTCCAAAATGTCTCCAAAATGTGACATCATTTATGGATGGCCCAATAGTTTTTGACGGATTTTAAAAAATATTTCCCAGAATGAAAGTTTCACATGTCCAGCACACGGGACAATGTTCACTTTTCGACATAGCCCCTTTTTTTTCCCCACGCACACGCGCCAAAGATGAAAAAGTTGTTTATCAGGTTGGCGAAGAAGTCTACTGACTGATCGCGGCACCACTTGCGAACTGCTGCCTTGCGCTCATCATCCCCAGTGAATCTCTGCCCCTTGAGGTGATCCTTGAGCTTCGGGAACTGGCCACGTGTGAGCCATGTTCGCCCAGGGTTTCAGGCGATCCTGCAACACGGCAAAGCCAGGCCACACACGAGTCGCGAAACCCAGACACACCTGCACCCAGTAGACTTTTTTGCCGATGGAATAAAAAACTTGTTCATCTTTGGCGCATGTGCGTGGGAAAAAAGGGGACTATGTCGAAAAGTGAACATTTTCCCGTGTGCTAGACATATGAAACTTTCATTCCGTGAAAGAATTTTTAAAATCGGTCAAAAACTGAAAAAGTTACAGGCAAACAGGCATTATTATTCGTTCTGCCCTCGTAATACTTGGTTCTTCCTTGGAACTATAATGAGAATATTGTGTAGAGCTCAAACTTTGACGATGTTTTACTGATTTGTTTTTCGACATGTTACGTTGTTGTTTCCGATAAGCTGTACTTCAATTGCCCTGATGATGCCTCTGTAATAACAGAAGCGAAACTAGTTGGCTGCTTAATAAAAAGGACTTGTGTACCTTTTATTGTTTACGAGAGAAAGCTAGGATTCATGCATCGTTTGAGCTCTATTCAGTTGTAATAGTTAATTATTTTTTATTTTAAATAATACACGTCTGTATCTTACCATATTGCCATATACATACACTACTTAAATTTGTAATGAAAATATCACCACATACCATGCTTTGAAGTATTCTTTTGCGTGAATGTGGCGCGCGCATTTGATGTCGTCAGCAATATTATCATTCAGTAAATCTTGTGCATTTTTAAATTTCAAGGGTGATTCTATATTATATCAAAACTATTGTACAATGGTTAAAATAGTCACCGGCCCACCTGAACATTTGATATTGCATTTATTGCCTCCTGGTGAACACCAATGTTGACTGCTTATCTTGAATTAAAGTATCCTCATTTAAAACTAGATTGTTAAAATATTGCTCATAAACATAGTGCATGTGTACATTTACAAGCAATTATACCTGAAATAAACCAAGAAATTTGCTTTTGCTGGTTGGGTAGTATACGTTAGTCTTGTAATGGCTCCCTGTGGCAGCAATACAAACCCCTGATATTTTCATACATGCATTTCATCAGGGAAAATATATGAGTTTGAATTATATCTCCTATTTACGAGACCTACAGGTGGCAACTTCACTTTTGGGCACATGGTGGGTTTTTACAAGTTCTTCAGCCAAAGCGCAACGCTTGTAAACTTTGCATATAATTGGGGCAGTTATTACTAGCATAATTAATGCAAGCCCACTGAGATTTCTTATCATTGTATAGTTTCTAGAATTGGGAATATAAAAGTACTTTGGGTTAACACATTAAAGTCAAAATACTGTTAAAGCTTGCATACAGAACACTACAAATTGATTTTTACTTTACTTATAATTCAGGTATATTGAAAATTATGTTTGGAGACTTACATTGTACTCAGTTGTGTGATATATAGGCTACTGCTTTGTGAAAGATCTGATTGTTTACTATACCAATGATATTGTTTTCAGTTAAATTTATAACATTTTATTTAATGATAAAGTAGATCAGGGCAGTGGGCCATATAAATGTTTTTTCTCTCCAAATTGCATGGCCAAAGACATGTGCAATTTCAAGTATATAGCTGCATATATGAGTCATGAACAATTTCATGTTCTGAATTTGTTTTTTTAATTGTTCATTGACATAGGTATACGTGGAATCATGTGTTTTATGTAAACAATGCTTTATACACATCGTATTGATTCTCAGTTGGCATTGCAAAACTAGGTTAAATGGATGTTATAAACAAATGAAAGCTTGGTCATGTGATCACTGCGTCATGTGTGATTAGGCTCCTTGTTGGAAGTGTCCTACTTGTAAATGCAGGATTAATTGAAAACGTGCGATTTTTGGGATGACGTCATTGACAACATATTCAATATTATTGCAGACGTTTGCACCTAGCTCCACTCATGTTTTCATCTTTAATATAATACTGTACAAAAATGTTTGAGCGACATTAATTGGGCTGCATGACAAGTCTTGCATCATTTTTTGTATTATAATCGCTCAAATGTAATTCTTGCCAAGCTGTTGTATAACAACACCTGATGACTTTCCAAGAAACACATCTTGTTGACCTCTGTGTAAAACAAGCGATCGAGGACATGCAAAACAAGCTAGCTTCTTTAGAAGTTACTTGGACCAATCAGGGTAAAGTTGTAGTTGATATCACAATTTATTCCCTCGTTATTTAAACTAATTACTATTCTGTGTTCAACTAGTATTTGGCAAAAGATGGGAAGCAACTGCATGTGGCCCACCTTTAATTACTTGCACAAAAAGTCATTCATCTTAGGTCTGTGCAATACTTAATTCTTAATAAATGACAGCATTCAAGAGAATAATATTTATTTCCAAGTACTAGTTTGCTAAATAATGCGGATTATATAAATTTCAAATGCTGTACTCTTGGATGGATGACCGCCATGGAATATAAATACCATATGATGCTCTCGTTAAAAAAGGTAAAATTGCTGCAATAAAACAGTGAAACTACATATTCAGTTACCGAATTATGTACTTTATTTAATTTTCAACTTAATAAATTGCAATTAATACATTAATTTACCGCACATATAGAAAACGTTTATAAATTGCAATCCTTAGTATAGCTAGAAACATCCCGTCCTTGGCAGAAATTTCTCCATGCAACCCTATAATAAAAATTACAATTCGTATTAGATTACTATACATATATGGGATTAATTGGAAAGGGTTGTATTATAAAATATACGTGCCATGCGCTGAATCCGTGAACTGCAAAAATTTGTCGTACACAACGTACATCGTCAGTTATATCATCATTCCGAAGACCTGTTTAATTAAAATGCGATATTGAATTGTATATTCCAAAAAATTGTAACATGTACTATTATAGAAACATTTACTCACTCGAGCACTCAATGTTGCAAACGTTAGCTCCTCCCGGGGAACACCAAAATAGTTGACTTATCTAAATATGAAGAATAGTTTATAAAGTGATAATTAACATTCAATATTTGAGATTTTGAATTGGGATTTTCGAAGTGTTATAACTTTTACTATGTACCTGAAATAAGCCATGGTCGCCACTGGATGTGTTGATAGCACTGGTATCATAGTTACTTTCACCTTGGACAAGGCACACCCCTAAGATTTCGTTTTCATATATTGTATCCTTCTCAGTATAGACTCACATATATGTTAAAGATCGTAATTGTTAGAAGTGCGTATATACTCACATTGGCCAATTTCATTCAAGGGAAATTTGTGAACTTTGAGAAGTTCTCTCGCTAATTCACACCTTTCATAACGTTTTCCAAGGATTGGAGATGCAACTGCGAGCAAAACAATTGAGCAAACAATGAAAGTGATGGACGCCATTTTCTTGATGCTGTAGCTGCTTTCGAACTGAAATTGCACAGGGGTTTATATACCGTTTTGTATGGAGTGAGTCCAGAATTTTTCAATTTACATATACATGGTGGAACCACATGGGACCACGCATTTTGGTTCCGCTCCGGATTTAGAATACAAATATTTCCATTACTTCAATCAAAAACACGTTCCTGACCTAGCTGAAATCGAGTTTGTGGACAAGCTTAATGATACTAGCTGGACCCTGTCCTGGTCAAGTTCAACGCATTAAAGTTTACTTATAATTACTTCCGGCAAATGATTTGTGCATCAGGAAGTGAAACCGTTTTTGCATATTTAAATTTCGCGTATAGGTATTTGTAAAATTAACATATGCATAGTCTGCATACAATGTCCATTTTCCCACTGCATTGCATGCCCACTGTTCATTTGTCAATAACAAACTTTATATATTCCATTGAAAAAGCTGTGGTTTGTTGCATATGTAAGTACTAATTTGATGATAGACTACATCATTGCATTTGAAATTGTTTGTCTATTTTTACCTATTTTTCAAGATATGTATATAACGAATAACCAATGAAGGTTATTCGTATCAACTTCCTAGACTAGATGGAAGTTACATTATCATTTCTCTCAAAATATATGAGTGATATCTTCAAAATTGTGTTAATATAATGGTCTTGTATTGAGTGACAGGACTCGATCAATGTACCAATTAAGGCTCTGAGTTAAAAAATCCAAGTAAAGAAATCGGTCTTGGAAGTCAGGGTAAAGTTGTAGTTGATATCACGATTAATTCCCTCGTTGGTTAAACTAATTACTATTCTGTATACAGTATTTGGCAAAAAGATGGGAAACAATTGCATGTGGGGCCTCGCAACTTTCATGGATTATTACCTATATGAATTTCCATTTGATGTTTTCGTTAAAAAAAGGTAAAATTGCTGCAATAAAACAGGGAAACTACATATGCAGTTACCGAATTATGTACTTTATTTCATTTTCAATTTATCAAATTGCAATATATACATTTATCGCACATGTAGAACACGATTACAAATTGCAACCCTTAATATATCTAGAAAGATCCCGTCCTTCGCAGTTATTTCTCCATCCAACCCTAAAATATACAAATTAAAATTCATATTATCCATTACTATAGCCCTCCCAACGCAGCTTGATAAAGGGGAGTGGCTAAAAGCAGGTTTCTGTTGCGCGATTAGCCTCTCCTGGCCAGGCGTGTCGATGTGGCGTCACGTCGATGTCAAAAAATTCTGATGCAAAGTTCCATAGGCAAAAGTAATCCATAAGCTGCTATTCCTCGATTGGTCGACATTTTTATCAAGCTGCGTTGGGAGGACTATACATATATATATGGGATTGGAAAGGATTGGATAAAAATATACGTGCCATGCGCTGAATCCGTTAACTGCAAAAATTTTTCGTGCGCAACGCACATCATCAGTTATATCATCATCCCGAAGACCTGTTTAATTAAAATGCGATATTGAATTGTCTATTCCAAAAAATTGTGTCATGTATTATAGAAACATTTACTCACTTGAGCACCGAATGTTGCAAACGTTAGCTCCTCCAGGGGAACACCAAAGTAGTTGACTTATCTAATTATGGAGAATAGTAATTCCTTAAACAATTCCTAAAGTGATTAATCAACATTAAATATTTGAGATTTAATTTTGAATTGGGATTTTCGAAAAGTGTAATGACTTTTACCATACTTGAAATAAGCCATGTTCGCCAAGGATGTTGAGAGCACTGGTTGCATAGTTACTTTCAAAGTGGACAAGGCACACCCCTAAAATTTCGTTTTCATATTGTATTATACAGTATCCTTATATTCTCAGTACATATATATTAGTGTCGCATATATACATATCCTAAAGATCGTAATTGTAATAAACTACTCGCATTGGCTGATTTCATTCAAGGGAAATTTGTGAACTTTGAGAAGTTCTCTTGCCAATTCACACCTTCCATAATGTTTGCTAATGATTGGAGATGCAACTGTGAGCAGAACAGTTGAGCAAACAATGAAATTAGCGATGGACGCCATTTTCTTTGATCCTAAACCTAGCTGCTTTCGAACTGAAATTGCACAGGGTTTATTATATGCTGTTTTATATAATGGAGTGAGTCCAGAATTTATTAATTTACACCAGTCCCATGTGGTTCCACCATATGTTCATTTCCCCGCTGCATTGCCCATGAATTTGTAGCTATATGTTTGTTGCATATGTACCTATATGTATTATATGAATACTAATTTAATTGATGGTGTACCACAGCATTTACACTTGGAATAACCATGAATCAACTTCCTAGATGGAAGTTACATTATTTGTCTCAAAATATATCAGTGGTATCTTGAAAATGGTGATATCGACAGGTATCAACGTAAAATCGGTCTTGGAAGTTCTAATGCAGAAACCCAAGTATGGAAAACAAAGGGAAAACCCAAATCCTACTCAGGACTAATTTAAGACAGAATCATGAAAACTGAAATAAAAAAAAATATTTGTGCTCGTATTTATTAACAATTGCATTTGAAACATTTGGGGGGGGGGGAAGATATCGGTGGTGGCGACTTGGCGGCGTCAACATTCATTGGAGGCATATTGGTGCGGGAAAAAGAATCGACGGCGAAAATGATGCGTCACCATGTCCGCTGCAATACATCAATAATATTTACAATCCGCTTCCCTATGTAGAAGTTTTATTGAGAGCCGCACGTGCGTCATTGCCTCTGCCGATTAAAATAAGCTCACCCCCGAACTGCAACATTGTTTTCGTAAGTTTCAGTTGATAATAGTTGCGTTTGCGCTTGGTATTTCATAAGGAAAATCGTAAAATCTGGTGCGCATTTCACGAGCTTGAGGCATGCAGCAAGATGCATGCATGAAGACTCCATTTTGCTATGTCCAACCATGGCCACATCCCAAGGCAGCATGCTTCAAATTTGTGCACACCGTCCATAACAAAGTATTGCACGGCCATCCGGAAGCCATATTGGAAAATGGCTCCTGATTTGAATTGATCTTAACAATCCTTGGTCTAAAACTCTTATATAATTGTGCCAAATTGGTTTTATTGACTTTTTTTGGGAAAATTACTTGAATTTACAATTTAATGCCTGCCATGGCTGCTCAATTAAATTACAAATGTTATAATTTTGTTAAAATAGGATATGGATAGTTTGATAGACTGGACAGTAGAAAGGAAATTGGAATTTGTTGAAGATTACAGAAAACACCAGGTTTTATGGCGTGCTTCGCATAAAGACTATGGCAATCGGGAACTGAGAAGAAAAGCTCTTCGCGAATTAGGAAAGAAATATTCGATGGACTCGAAAACGATCCTGAACAAAATTAAAAGTTTACGCTCGTATTTTCACCGTGAGCGCAGCAGATTATTGTTGAGGCAGAAAAAAAGGACGTCTAATAATGAAATAACATCCAGCTGGTTTGCTTATAAACAAATGATGTTCATTTTGGATGGTGAGGAAAAACAGGAAGATGACACAATGACACATGATGATACCACTTTGGTATGTGTTTCATTATTATCCAGTTCCCAAAATATTCCCATGCAGCTTTAGGGGACTTTTGTCTTTATTAAGCATGCTGTCATTATATTTGTTTATTTGTAATTCAATTGGACACACCAAATAATAAAGGAAATCCCCTTTGTTTTCAAGGATGTCTTAAATAATTATCAAAAAGATGAAGTTTGTGTTAATTTAATTGACACCACGTCCATTGTTTTGTCCCAACATTGACATGTGTCCCTTTATAAAGAGTCAATGCAGTCACATCCAGGTCTGTAATTTTGCCATTTATGTTTTCATTGCAATTGAAGACTTTTTGTATATATAGTGCTACCAAAATAAGAAGAGACTAGTGCCACGCCCCGCTCCGCCCACAATGCAGACTGGCCAATATATCCGATGCAAGCGTGGTGTACGCCAATTGGCCAGTCTGCATTGTGGGCGGAGCGGGGCGTGGCAATAGTCTCTTCTTATTTTGGTAGCACTATAGTTTCCATATACGTATGTGACAATTAATATTTGAAGTAGATTTTTCTGGTGATTGAGTTGTATGAAAATCTTTTTGTACGAGGTTTGGAGATTTTTTTTTTATATAAATTTATGCATTTATTCAATCATCTTTCAGAATTATGAAGAAGACTTTGGCGATATAGAAAGCAGCCCTAAGAAAAATCAAATCAAACTCCTAAGCTGCGGTGAAACTATTAAGTTATCGCCAAAGAAGAAATCTGAGAAAAGTGTTTTAGGCGCAAGTGAAGCAACAAACAGTTCGCTGAAAGTTGTTCAACATGCTAATAATTTGGTGGAAAATGGTGATCGCTTCTCATTATTTGGGGAATATGTGGCTAGCAGAGTTCGAGATCTGAGCAGTTCACGATTGCAATCCATTGTCCAGCATCGCATAAATACGATACTGTTTGAAGCCGAGATGGAAATGCACAATGTTGAAGCCGAGAGCATACAGACACCAATAACGATACACTTGGATTCTGAAGCGTTCAGTTCAACCCGTAATTCATCTAATGCCATGTAGATTATTATTATATACAAAAGGAAACAATTAAAACAAATATTTAACATTAACAATTTTATACATATGTGAATAAAACTTTTGCAATAACTGCTTTAGTCATGGTGAACTGACAAGCTTTTCTAAGGTACCCTGAAAATTAAACTGAAGAACAATCACCAAAAAATAAAGCTACAATTCATTGGAAATAAATGCTAGCAGCGGCCATCTTTAATTGTAGCAGGTGCAGTTGAAAAGGGCTAAAGGGATGGTTGGTCTTCGCTACTTAGCTCATTTGACAGCCTATAATCCGTTCAAAAGAAGTTGAGAAAAAAGGCGTGGCATACGCAGTGCTCGCGATTGGCTACGTTGACAAAAGGATTGTCATGTGGTTTCTGCTGCCAATCAAGATATCAGAATCTATGCTGCTACTAACGCCCACATATCACGTGGGTTTCGCTATCCAATAGGCTTCGAATATGGGCACGCCTTTTTCCTAAACTTATTTTGAATGAGTTATAATTCCCGTGTTATTCCCATGTTAAAAGTATTGAAAAATACGAAGACATAAACTGCAATATCTTGATATTTTTTTTTTTAAAATTCCAATGAGTTGTAGCTTTATTTTTTGGTGATTGTTCTTCAGTTTAATTTTCAGGGTACCTAATTCACAACATGGGAGGTGACAATTCAAAACCTCCCCACCCCCCTGGTGAGCGAGGATTGGTCAGTTCACTTTTTTAGGAAAAACCTAAGAATTCGCTTATTTTCGGTTCCATTGGGGGGCGTAACAATTAATTTATTTGACATAGAGTCTATTTCGACCACACTCACTCATGCCACTACAGCAAATTAGATTTCTCCTCATTTTTGTTAGGCATTTGCCATTATTTTACTTTAAATTTGCTGCAGTTTTTGAATTCAGTACATCCTTGGAAAATCATAGTAAGTATTTATATGTATAATAAGAAGGATTATTTTTTGATTTATTTAAGGATATATTTTATTTTCTGCCCTGTAATAAAAATTACAAAATTCGAATTCCTTGATTTTTTTTAACAATTAAGATGTATAACCTTTCTGCATTATGGAACATGTATGAAAGAAACAATTTGCTTGGACTATGACGTTGCATGTGGTGCAGAATGGTGACGTCACTGTGTCATAGATCCAGTTGGTTTTCCATATCCGTTGCGAAATCGACATTTGGTGTGGATTTCGACTCCGCAGTTCACTCTACATATATGCGAGAAGGATGCTTTAAAACGTCTCACAATTGCTAAACGTAGCTCTGTGAAAGATGGCGTATGATAAATATGCTGTTATACTAACACTATTTGTCAATGTGGTAAGTTAGATTTTTCGCGGAAATGTGGAAAAGACTGCGATCATATATTTTCGCGAACATGCTATAAAAAATACGCAAGTAAATGGTTGTACAGCTGGTACAATTGCTAGTATCTATTAAAAATACGACGATCGGTCTAGTATTTAATAGGTAAAAGCTTGATTTGGAGGCATCGAGTTGGGGACAAGGAAATGGAGGTTGCCAAATGAAAGTTAGGCTTAATTACAGGTTGATTGGTGCAATTCCCTATTTCGTCGATCCTCTTTATAATTAAGCAATCAATCGCTTTCAAGGCCTGTTTGCACATTTGGCCTGTCATGGGATTTGTATGGCTGGCTAAATAATATTTAGATAGCAATATGATTTTTTTGACGAGCAAATGAAACTATTACCCTCAATTACTTTGATGGCGTCCACAAAACTAGGGCATTTCACAATATATATTATAAAATAACTTAATTAGAAATTAATACCTATATATACATGAAGGTATAAGAAACGAATAGGAATCCATATATTAGTATACGAGTAACGATTTGCTTGACAAAACGTTGAAAAATTTGTGCACAAATATATGTGATATTTGAAATGCACAAATAAATATTCTGCAATTAAATGAACTCGTGCGTTCAATCTTAATTTATTTGGCACATTATCCTTAATTTCCCCACAAATAATTATGTCATTGGCTACATGAGGATTGGAATTTAATATTATACGAACCAATATTATTATGAGGTACATGAAACTGCAAATTGCTATGAAAATAAGCTAGTCTATAGTTCTTCAGGTGATGGAATTTGCAATGAGTAATAATGATGATGGCATTTGCTGTATATGGTATATACGAGATTGGGGATGAATACGCATTTACTTCTTTTCATGAACATTGTGACAAAGTGTCGTTTCAAAGCGGATCAAAAATGGTGAGCTGGAAAGGTTTGGTACTGAGATTGCAGTTATCAGCTGAGAGCAGCCTGACAACCTCAACAGAGCGTAGAACACTTATTTTGCATTTCCAACAGTGTGCCACCATATAATAATTCAACACAAAGAACCAAAACTGTACAGACACGGGAAGTTCTGTATTTTATAATATACAGAATAATTCAAATTGTCCATAACATGGGAAAATGTTTATCGCTAAACGCGGCTTGATGATAATATAAGCTCCCTTCTGAACCGTTTCAATAACCGATTGCCTTTTGTTGAACGGACGCCATTTTAACAACAAAGATGACAGCCACGTGTTGGTATACTTGAATATCAATGAAAACTACAGTATATCTCATGTTTCAACTTGTGCAATATATAGAACTCATTTTTCTATGATTCACAAATGAAGAGAAATGCAGCTTTTAAATCGGGTCATTCTTTGTGAATTACCTAGTATATTTTAGCTAACTTCAAATGCAATTTTCCATAGATTTTAAAGTAATACTCGGAATAAAATTTCACAAATGCAGCAAAAATCCTAATAATGGAAAAAATTAACATGGACATAGGACCGCAACATGTAACTGCCAACGGGCCGCGTAATATACCCCTCAAGTATACTATGTAATAATTTCAATGACAGAACGTGAGAGTTTCCTAGTTGGGAGCTGAAGTTTTTGGTAACTGTTTTGTGACGTATTTGTATTGATTTGGTGATTGGCTCGGGTGTAACCGCGTGATACCCTTCAAGAAGCTTCCAGTGACTTGTTCTTGTATCACATTTCCTTCGACAAGTTAGCACGTTATGACTTTGCGGAGTCTACATGTTTGGGACCGTGATTTAACTGATTAGCCAATTCCATTTTCACCATTACATATCACATGAGCAAAAAGTATAGTGTGACTTTATACTGCCGGCCGGCTGGAAAATGGGACTTCTCCCTGTAAGTAATCTAAATGAGCGTTTGCCAAGAACACATGTGTTATATTATATTGTGAGTTCGCAACAACTATCGCTAGTTTAAAATGACATTGTTTCAGATTTGATATAAAAATAAGTTGCAATCTGCTTATGGATAATGATTTGCAACTGCATTTGTTTCCATTTCAGGTAGAGAGCAGACGTTGCGACTTTTACTATGATGGAACAGTCAAGACTTTTTTGTGAGTTGATTGTATTCAGCAGGGATTTTGGATAGTTAATTTGTTTCCATATGTTTGACAATATTTGAAGTATATGTAGATTTTTTGGTGATCGAGTTGTGTGAAAAGCGTTTTTCGCACAAGGTTTGAAGGTTTGAAATGAGTTTATTTAAGCAGCAGGATGGTGTGCTCATCCTTACAAAAACCCTCGATTTATTATGAAATATAAATTACTTGAATGAAATGTGAACTCTTAATTATGTTCCTGAGCATGAATGCAACTTCAGTTGAATAATATTTGTTATTCATTCATATTTATAGTAGATTCCAAATACATAATGTTAAGCATGTGGTGATTCGCTATATCTTTTTCGTGCTTGATCAATTTCATTATTAAAAAAGAAAATGCCTGACTTTTTTATGATTTTCATTAATAGTAAACACCATTGTTGCAATTTGCGAGACAGTTGCAACATATAACTTAAATCTCACCTTTGCAAATGGTATTTTTCTCTTTCTCCTGTGTGTGAGAGAGATGCTATAATTGTTTAGTGAGCGTGAAATGAAAATTACAGTTGGGTAAAGGTAATTGATGCATTCTCTATACAGCAT
>WWPM01007919.1:0-16560 GCA_023279145.1 Glomeris maerens | reverse complement strand
TTTTGATGCGAGCTTTGCACTACACTGGCCCATTAAAAAAAAATGGTCCTAGTATTTATTAATTTTCGTTTCTATTCTTGGTTTTCAAGGACCGTTTCGCTCCCAACATCGACGATCTTCTGTACGTTTGCGACGACGCTTACAGGAGGCCGCAAATGATCGCGATGGAGAAGACCATCTTACGAGCCGTGGACTTCAACTTGGGAGCTCCGCTTTCTTACTCGTTTCTCAGACGATACGCAAGGGTCGGTATCGATCGGGTCTGCTACAAAAAAGGGAAAATGCGAATAACGAACAGAAATTGTTCAGTAATCATTTTTAAAAACTAAAAAAAAAACACCCTTAAGAACTTGGTGTAGGTAAATTACAAGAAAAAGGAAGCAGATATGCGAGGTAAAATGCAATTGCCTTTGAAGGCTTGCCGCGTGTACTGCTAAATGAAATCGCAACGTTGCAAATGGGCTTCTTACTAGTGCCCCAAACTATAAGTAACAAGGATTCCATAATGTCATGGATAAAATCAGGAGGGAATTTCATAAACTTTATCGCAATAGAAGTAGAAAAGGCATTTTGTCGTGGGGATTTATAGAAATTTTAATTCCTGGTTCTATTTAATGTGAATTTGTTTGGGTCTTTTTGGACTTTTTAAGTTTGTTTTTCTTGTACGCAGTGTTCAAGATTGCAGATGGATATGCTTACACTTGCGAGATACATCCTGGAACTGTCCTTATTGGAGTACGAATTCACGAACGAGCCGGATTCGATACTTGCGGCTGCCGCGCTCCGGCTAGCGCTCCGAATGAAAGGACAAACCTGGGTTTGTTGGGTAGCGCTTTCGAAGAAAGCTTCCGTGTAGGTTTCTTTTTCACGCCTTTATGCGACTCGCAGAACCCGACGCTCGAGTATTACTCGGGATACTGCGAAAGCGATTTGCGCGCCATGGAAGTAAGGTTGAATAAGCATGTAGTTGGCGCGCATCAAAAACTCACAAAGACCGTTCTAAATAAATATTCGCACAGGTAACGTTACATAATTCCTTCCGTTTCTTTGACTTTGCGTTGTGACCGAACTACATTTCTGTTACAATTTCAGAGTTTTCCACGAAGTGGCCAAGACTCCGGTGCTGACTGATTTTTAAAAAAAGCGGAACGTGACTTTATTTTAGCCGAAGAATTTGACAATTGTCGGGGAAATTATTACTCTCTATTGTATACAGTATTAATTTTCCTGTTTTACAACTCTGGGAAAAGCCTACTGTACAGATTTAAATGTAAAACACGAATGTACATCGCTTTTTAAATAAAATTGAGCGCGAAAGTAGCTTGTATGCGTACTGTTTTATTACGTACAACTTTTATATTCAGTATACGGGATCTCGTTCCTTAATCTGCACGCGAATGTATATCTTCCCAGCTTATTTTTGAAGCTTTCCGACAAACTTATTCACAGGTTTGCTCTGTAAGTTGTGTGTTGGCCCCTTTCTTGCCGTGGCATCCGACGTTTCTAAAGTCAATGAATAAAATAAATTGGCATCCTAATTAGAAGATGTGTTATGAAAGCAAATAATTACAGGAGTCTTTTCTTCTGCCCATATTTCTTCCTTCTTGATCAGGTTCATCTTGTGCAGTACCTGTTAATTAATCGTGTGCAAAATTCTCAATTATATTGTAATAAAAGAAAGTTCTTAAATAGTAACTAGACACTTATGTTTTGAAATTAATAACTGGTGCCCTATTTCTAAGGAAATCCTTGCATTATTTTAAGGGGACAAGTTGTATTTTTAAAGTAGTATTTCAAATGCGCCTGTATTTTTGAGACTTTGCTTTCAAATGTGGCTTGGAGTTTGCACTGTAATTTGCATAGATTGTGACTTGCCTCTCTGGCTGCCCTTTGACCGGCTTGAACCGCCCCACTCATGTAACCAGTCCACACAGTTGCAGTCTCAGTTCCAGCAAAGAACAACCTCAGATGAGGTTCCCTGATGGCCCTGTTGTTTCCAAATAAATTTCAAGTTTCCGTTGAGCTATACTATACTATACAACAAATTCAATGCGAGTAGGACCTTCCGAATTTGGTCATGATTCCAGGTGGGTAATTTGTAGTGTAACATCCACCAGTGTACTGTTCGTAGGCCCAACTGTGGTCTGCATAATGAATTGGCTGCAAATATAAAGTTAATTATAAAACGTATAAATTTCTATTTGCAATGTGGGCTTCATGAACGTTCAATCTCGTTATTACATGCGGTTTCAATAGACCTAATTAACACATTTTGCAATCTGCATTGAACCCTGTAAACTGGTTATATGTCAGGTCAGACAATAGACCATTTGATCATGTGACCAATTCTTTTTTTTTTAAGAATTATTAGAAAGGAAAATTTAATTCCCCTTGCATCAAATAATTTGTACCCTATTTCAGTTCAACCTTGTGTAAAATCCTCATTGGCTATGGACAAATGCAAACCACGCCCTGTTATGTTATATCCGTGCAGCCAATCACAACGTTTAAATTGTCCAAAATGGCCGCCAGATATACTGTGAAATGTCTTTGTTAGTCCACATCTCTCTTATTTAATACAATGTTGAACTGCATTAGACTAATATAGCTCTATTTGCACCTGTAAATGAGTAAGAAATAAAAACAGCAGTTGATGGGAGTGACTTATTGAAAGAATGCTGCTGATTGGTCGTTGTAGTCGAAATCGACTCCAATAGGATTGCTTTACATGGTGCAATTAAGTAGCTGACAGTGCCCTAAATAAAGCACCATTACAACTGAAATACTGTACAATTCATTATACCAATGCAGTTGAATGTCACTAATCATGTTACTACATGTGTTTGATCATCATAATTGAATATATACTGTTCAATTATCGGTTTTTACCTTCAAAGCTTCATCCGTGTCGAAAAATTTAGCCAAACATTCTGAAATCAACCTGCATCTCTCCTCTTTGGGCATCGTGTGGAACTTTAGGGCCGTGTCCGAATATATGAAACTTAAAATTGCAATAATATGTTACCGGCCGAGGTCGTTAAATATTGCCAGGTTTCGCTATATACAGACACGGGAATTCGCCTACCATGTTAGCTGACCATTTGAGCTTCCTGGTCTGCAGTCATCCATACAGTTCCCAATGACTTCTATGCCATCTCCGCAAGTCCCAAGACCGCTCATTCCTGTCGCGCGTGACAATGTTTTTACTGCAGAGTCCACGTTAAATAAGGGAAGTAGCTAGTATTTGCAAAATAGTTACCCATTTTCCTCCAGAATGGTTCCTTGTAATAGATCTCTGCCTTGATGGTAAGCCCCATGGAGATTCGTTGAATGAGTTGGTTCTTCGCGACCGGCAGCGGAGGATCGTAATGGATTTTCTGAAGCAGTGGCGGTGGGATGGCCGTGATGACGTATTCGCACTGGACATTACATTGACCGTTAAATATCACTTTTAGTAGAGCAGGACCCCTTGTAACTTTTATACTCTTGTAGCAAATAACTTATAATAGGTAATAACTTTCGACGGTCCAAAGTGGGAGAAAATCAGATAAGCTACTTACGGCGAGAGTAACTATTGTATTGTCTATAATTTTAATACTTGATAACCAATTTGTAAATAAAGATGGGTTACCTCGTATTGAGTGCCATCCAGAGTTGTTACCGACGCTCCAGTGTCGTGTTGGGCAATTTTGACCACCGATTGTTCCAAGTGAATACGATCTGAAATTGGATTTCGTCCCCGATTACATTCATAATGTAAACTGTGAAATGTAGTCTTTATTTCTTTTGTGTGGAAAAATGTGGTAAGCTACTGTGTCACCATAGATTTCTCTGGTGTCCACTGCCCACCATATACCTGATATATGGACCACCAGGTGCGAAAAACTTGCACACAAAGAAACATCACTAAGTGCGATGATGTTTTTTGGTGAACAACCATATACTTGATAGTTGGGTATAGGACCACCACATTTTTCCTGCGATATGAATGTAATTAGCCTACCTCCTAGCGTCGCTGCAATCTTCTTGCTGATCTGCATGGATCCTCCCAGAAACTTCCTTTCTTGGGCACCACCGTCCACGTTCCAGATCCTGTGAGTTCCTCCGCTGCATCTTATGTACCACAGATACCAGAGCAGTGATACCTGGGATGGGTCACCGGTCACATTGCTGTTGCAAAACGCCGTCCCAAACTCTTTCCCTTCGCTGTAATTCAATATATACATATTTATACGTATTTCTCATCGTCGAGGACCGCGTATCAGCG
The DNA here is from genome assembly GCA_023279145.1 of Glomeris maerens. Lineage (NCBI taxonomy): Eukaryota > Metazoa > Arthropoda > Diplopoda > Glomerida > Glomeridae > Glomeris > Glomeris maerens. The sequence goes on along the minus strand of WWPM01007919.1, from coordinate 12,293 downwards.
AAGAAGCCCTTACGCTGTCCAACAGTTCTTGTCGTAGAACTCCTTAACTGTCATGCTATCCCATTGCTTGGCTTTGGGGGCTTTCCAGGGAGAGTCGTTGGGGATCTGGTGGTCATTTGGGAAAACAGGATGTTAGAGGGGTTTGCCTTGATTGTTTTTTTAAGTTTTTCTTTCGTGCATACGAAGGACAGAACTATAAAGTTGTTGTGCACAGCCTCTTTAACGCCATCTTGCTGTGTGTGAAGTATCCACATGCTTCACGGCAGGGTTTGCATGTAAAATATCCAACACAGAGAGTGCGAAAGGGCTTACCTATCCACAACACGCGTTCCTTCAGAGACAGACTGACTCTTTTTCGCTTTTAGATATACTGTACGTCTTTCTTCTTCTGAAAATAACGCATAATTCTCTTTTTAACCCCGAACAAGGGTCGCCCACCGCGTATTTCCGTATCACGCTTTTCGTATACATCGATATATCGCTAGCGCAGCGCCACCGCGAACGCGAGAGGCTATTTCTTTTTGTAATCTCGCATACTTTTACGAAAATTTGGACAAAGTATCAACACGTTCGTGCAAAACTTCCCGCAAAGTTTCAGAATTTTAGCTATTGCTGTTTCCGAGTTATCGCCCGACGAAGTTGGCATCGAGAGGACCTTCTATCTTAACAACCCCCCGTGAATTTACGCCACGCCCTCTTTTAGAACGTCACGCTTCCGTCTGAGAACGACTCCGTAGAGATCCAATACGATCACAATTGCATATTGTAAATCGTGAAAATATATAGTACGTTCACCGCGAGAATACGAATGACGTCATGGGCCGATCCAATTCTTCCGTAGAGGGAAGCTCAGTGTATTTTGTGCTCGTTTCATAAAGCATTCATTGCATTGCCTTCCCTGCACCGGTGAATGAATCGATCCGTGCCGTCAGTAAGTTTTCTTTCGGCGAACGGACTATATATATTTTTTACGCATTTCGCTGAAACATTTTACCCCATGCAGTCTGGAAAGTTAAATACTCTTAATTATTGCGTATCTGCATGACAATTAAATGATTTCATCTTGTTCTATTGCATTATGGGAACTTCTTTATCTGTGTTTACCTCCTTGATCATCTCATCTAACAGGTTGCAGGTGTGGTAGATGTCCATGGTGGCCAAAGGGTTTTTCCAGTTGAAGTTGGGCCATTGAGTGGAATATTGGTACCTCTTGCCCTTTAAGTGTTCACAGTTTACAATTATGTAAAGATTAAGATTAGTATGTAAATATGAAAGGCTTATTACTTTGCTAAAATGCACTGCCTCGTCTTGGTAGTAGACAGGGTAGGTTTCCACCTGAAGCTCCTTGGCCAATTTCAAGATGTGATCTTGGGTAGGTCCCACGTACGAGGCCCCTAAGTCCACCCATCCGTGAACAGGGTCCTTTGCGATATTAAATCGATATTAAAACATCATTGAATTATTACGCAAATTATGTTTCGTATACCTCCACCGTGTAAGTGCGACCGCCAACACGATCTCGTGCTTCCAAGACAATGAAGTCAATGTTTCTTTCCTTCAGGGTTTTCGCAGCGATCAGACCTGCACATGCCAGTTATAATCATCATTAATTAACTTCAAAGTAAGATTTATGCCGTTAATTTAAGTCCTTATATAATGCATTGCTTGACGTCATCGAGCCGAGAGCCAATCGTAACGGTTCCCTCTTCGGGTTGGGCGGTCGCTATTCACATATATAGATCCTTGGAATATGGGATTGGATTGCAATTAAGAAACCTTACGATTCAAGATTATTATTATCTTTATACTTCGAATAAGTTGTTTTCCTAAGCTACCGCAACCCTATTGGAGTCGGTTTCGACTACGCGAACCAATCATAACGCAAGCTTCCATTTAATTCCCCATCTTTCTCGCATTTACTGTTTCAAAAAGAGTTGGAGAAGACGATGGCTATTGACTAATTGCTTCAAATGAACATTATCCCTGATTATCGACGCACTTAAATCCCATTGGAGTCGATTTCGACCACGCGAACCAATCGCGACGCGGCGTACCGATTTTTCACCTTTTACGCGTTTATTGTCACGTTTAGAGCCAAGCAAACTTGATCTGTTATTAGGAGTATATATTGCAGTTTTACTGTGATAAAACTGTTTAGTTAGGAGATAGTTAACGAATAGTTACCGCTCAACCCAGCTCCGATGATGAGAACTTGAGTCTTCGTCTGACTTTGCGAAGCCTGACTCTGATTCGCCGACATTTTGAGATGAAGTGACGAGCGCAAAACACTTTCTCCAGCGTGACGGTGAATGGGAATTCAACCGAGATCTCAAGATTTGAGCGAAGACGGGAGACTTATATAGATTTGCACGGACCAATGGCAGAGCCGCGTTGACATGCTTGATGGACTCTGCCCACATTGGCGCCATTTGCACATTTTCTGACACTTAATACTCATCTTTTGCCACGATGTGACCAAGGTCGGGTCGATATCGTATCATATTTATTGTAAATTATGGTCGTTATAAATTGGTCAATGTCCATGTGGCTACTTTAAATGCTGTATATTCTAGAAAATTCCAAGATATGTCGATCGCGCTAAAACAAAAACCTGTGTATTGAAATGTAGGCATTTTTCAAAGTGCATCAAGTATCTTAAAGTATCTTAAAGTATTATGCATAAAACTTTGTTCAGTTTTTGCATTAATTACAGGAATAAGTCTTGCGTTTTCTTATCTGGGGATCTTCCCAGTGCCAATGTTATTATTAGTTTTTGTTAATTGAAATTGATATTGATTGTAATTACAAAGGCATTTTATAAACACTTATTTTGCTCCCATGTTATGTCTTGAATATTATATGTTGGTACCGAGTGGAAATTGCTGTTAATTCCTTAATTTCGCAATTATAAATTTCCAATGTTGTCAATTTATAAGACAAATATTTTGACGGATTTTATGGAAAAGTTTACAGACATTTCCTTGTTTACTGAATTTAGTTGAATTCCACAGTTGCCTTGTAATACATTATTCATGCCTTATGCAAATATGTAATTGTTTCTTGACCTGAAACAAACTACACATGTGTGGGCGTTAACATTGTTTTTGCCAACTTCACCCATTGGCAATATAGAGTTTAGTTTCTAGTTTCCAGCTGGACATTGTGTAATTAATTACATTGCGATGGAAATGTTAATGCTGAATTATTACCAAACTAATTCAGTGATTTATGACATGCGACGATTTGATAATTTCAGTGTATTAAAAAATGAAAAATGACCTTCGAATAGTTTCAGAGGACAATTGGAAATTTCCATAGTGGTTTGTAAAACTAAAATATATACGATCATGTGATGTGTAAACTTGAAGTTCATATTTCCAAAGTTACGTGTAAAGTTACCAAAATGTTCAGACAGGACTTTGGATTCGAACTAAATTTATTATCTCTTGTTTCTCGTTTAATTTTAGAAATAATACATGCACCAAAAAACCCAAATCAAATGGTTTTACTTCTGCATTAAGACGTTGAACGTAATTAGTAAGTTTTGCGTATTCAGTTATGTCAAATATTTGAAAGGTGTCATTGAAGATGTTTTGGAATTTCCTTGGCAATTTGAAAATATTGACCAGTTATAAGGTCTTGACATACTTTAGCCCGTGTTTCCTGAACAAGTTACTGCGATTTATTTTCTTGTATATTGGTTTTTTCACTCTTGATTATCTCAGAATACATTACGCAGAACTTTTACAATGTTCCTCAAATTCAAATCACGATCAAGAACAGCTGTTACTGAAGTTTATGATGAATAATATCAGCATTTAAATGAAAATCACGCAATTTTGCACGTTTTATTTCGCCAAAACAACTAGCAAATCCAAAAAAGTATACATAGCTTTTCAAATCAATTAAAGGATTCAATTTTATGCAAAGTAAATTAAATATTATGCATTAATTTGTTGGTATTATACTTACAAAACAAAATATATTCTAAATACACGTTTTATATGGTATAAAGAATGGATTTAATGCAAATATTTTTTGTATAAACCTTTTCTGTACGAAATAAATGCAAATGATGGTAAGTGATTTGCATATTCGTGTTTGAAATCGCTTACGAAATTGGAAATATGACACTGTTGCGTAATATGCGGCAAAGCGATATGAATTTTCATTTTACTAGTTATAATTTCCCATTTTCCACATGCAGGGAATAAACATTTAATGTATTTTTGTTGTTAAATTGATTGTTAATTGCAATTTAATGGAAAACTTTCCAGTTACAAATTAACATGAAGCAAGATTATTATCGTTGCTGCACAAGTGGATTTATTGCGGAAGTCAAGGGAACTGGATTACATTTCTTTTCCAGCAATTTATTGATGTTGCATTACTTGGCTATAATGCTGACTGTCATGTAATTGAGAAATATGGCGCCTCTAATCTTCGCTTGACGTCATTATATGGAGGCCATTTTTAATGTTGTATTGTCCACACACAAATGTTGATTTTGCCCTTGCTGTGTCCCAGTCAAATCACAAATCCGCAATTTATAACATTAAACAGCCCATTTTGCTTTTGTTTCTACGTGTTTATATAAAATATTATTAAATAAATTGTGCATAACTTAATAATAAAAACAAACAACCGAGTATGTTAATTCACAAATGGAGTTGAAAATATAAGCTACTGAACTTTTGATGCATCATTTTAATTTATTTGATCGGTCACGAGCTGATGAAAGCATGTTGTAAAAATCAGTTTCATTTCTTTCGCACCGCCCTGTAAAACACGTGTTACTAGTAAATGATGAAATCGGCAACATTTTCGGTTCGGGATGCTGCGACGTCGATCTCGCTTTTCCGGAGATGATTTGGCGATCGCCGTGCTATTTGCGGGCGAAATTGATTAATATATCAATCATTTACATCTTTCTCGATCAGGTAATGTGGTTCAACCTCTTGGATTCAGAATTTTAATTCCTGAAATGATAATTTGCAATTTGAAACGAAGCCGATGTAATTGAGTAGGGGCGACTGTCGCGATACGGAACAGCCGCTGCCTCGTTTATCCCGTGCGTTTCCCCCAGCTTAGATGCGCTGTTGAACTAACAAAACTGCATCCTCCTTAAAAAAGAAAAATCAAAGCAACCCGATATAAATTATTTTCGAGACGAGATACGAGGAAAAATGCAAATTGTCATTGCGAATCGGCATCGATGCGACAGATATTAGGATGTTTTAGTCGTTTCAGGAGTAGATAAGCGGGGATTTAATGTGGAAATGCGATTTTACGGAGCAGATGCTGAAATTGATGTGGGTGTTGAAAGGAAGCCATCTTTGAAATTGGACCCAATCATCTTTCTCAATATTTTACCCAAATGTACTGCTAGGAAAATGCTATTTTCACTATAATAACTCCAAATAGTGACGTAGTAATTCTCAAGTGCAATTTTGCAGAAATTAATTAAAATCTCAATTTGTAATATTTAATAAATGTTTAAATTTATATGTGAGATGTTTTATATTAATATAAATCTTTTTAAACTTCTAATCAAACTACACAATTTACATGTTAGTGTGTATATATTTATGTTTCTGTAAAAGGAAATTAATGTTTATATGGATTCCCTAAATTTTATTTCCCTTTATTTAATGAACACCAAGAATTGCAACATTATGCGTTGTTGATTGGGAAAGTGGGCGTGGCATCGATACCACGCTTACCCTGAGACGATCGAAAACGTCCTGGAAAATTTCTAACACGTTTCTTATGTCTTTGAAATTGTCCAGAAATCGAAATGTTAGGGCGAAAACAAAGTTTTAGACCCGGTGGTGGTGGTGACCCAGTGCTGGCTGATTACGGCCCTGATGAGACCCTCAATGAAAATGCTGACATTGAGTGGGTCAATAAGGTTTGTATGGACATGGACGTTCACAGGTGAGTTTAGAGTGTCGTTTCTAAACTTGTGTAATGGGTTTCTTAAGATCTGGGTGCGAAGATTCTTGAGATTCAGCGCTCTCCTTAGCCTTGTTTCTGTAAGTTTGAACACTCCCAAGACTTTCCTCAAACACCCTGCACTCATCTACGTGACCTTCTGCTGCGATCTCTTCGTCACTTTCCTCTTCACCGCAGAAATGATAGCCAAGATGCACATAAGAGGCGTTTTGAAGGTTCTTTTCATTTAATTTATAATTAAAAACGGAAAAATCAATAATTAGGCCTATATTCCAACTCGATCGCGTCCCACTCGCTTCAGTACCCTCAATTTCGCTCATAACTTCGAGAATACTCGATTAAAATCTTCGAAACTACTACATTGCATACAACTTTTTACGCACAACACGTTGGTGTAATGACATTTGCTGAAAGTGGCCTCCTTTGACTAATTTCTTTGCCAAAACTCAAATTGTGAACATCTGCGAAATTCGGTCTATACAGGGTGTCTCTAAATTCAGTATTGACCATGAATTTAGAGACACCCTGTATATATTGAAGGAAAATTTGAGGCAAACTAATAAGGAGGTCGATTTCTACAAATGTTATTGCACCAACTTATTGTGCGTAAAACACTTTATGCAATGTGTGAAATTAATTAACTTTAAACTATAATTGATGCGGTTATTATAATGAGGATTGTGGTTGTGAAACTTCCATTTTTAGGGTGAAGTTTCGTATTTGAAGGACAGATGGTGTCAGTTCGATTCGTCAATGGTCCTTTTCCTTTGGATTTCGGTTATTTTGCAGGTCACACAGGTTTTAAATTACTGATTATTTAGAAGAATAAAACATGGAACACAATGTTGTCAATAATATTGAACAGATGTTTGAAATCACAAAAGCAGTTCCTCAAGTGCCCTACCTGTCTATTTTGCGCGCCCCTCGGCCCCTCATAATGATCAGGTTCATCCGGGTATTTCTGAAGTTCTCCATGCCCAAAAGCCGCATAAATCAAATATTCAAGTAAGTCTGTCATCTTATATTGTTAATGTGGCATAAATTTAAAAGTTAAAAATTGCAATTTCAGACGATCCAGTCAACAGATCTACAATGTGACGCTTTTCTTTCTGTTTTTCATGTCACTTTACGGCCTGTTGGGTGTCCAATTCTTCGGTGCCCTTAAAAGCCACTGCGTTGCCAACGAAACGGACCCAGCGTTAGCAGCTTATATCCCTTATTAGCTAATAGATAAATCATTTTACTTCAACAGTATTTCAAAACAAAATTCTAAAAAACATCTGATATCTTATATAATTTTTGATCTGCAACAATGTTTAAAATAACAGAAGTTTTGTCATGTAATTGAGCTAGTATTTTAATATTTTAATAACATATTAGATAATAAATTGGGAAATTTTAAATAAAAACTGTATATACTTTGTGATAAGACAGTAATAAGACAAGGAAGTTCTTAGGAAGTTCTAGCACATGTAGTTGCGCAATTTGAGTTCGTATTTCAGTTTGAAATGTTTGTTCTCACAGGTCTGGCATCTTATTTAACGATTTGGCGATTCCCGATACGTACTGTTCTCCCGGTAATAAATTTTGAAATCTCTCTATTCACAGTTTAATGTATCGTAATTATGTTAAATATCAACAGACAGATCTGGATATCAATGTCCTTACGGCATGAAATGCTTGGAGTTTAATCTATCCAAATATGTTCTCGGGTTCAACGGCTTCGACGATTTTGGTAATTGAAAACACGAGTTCAGAATCGACTGGTATTTGGATTGTAATGTTGGGTTTTCTTGTTTTCTAGCAACTAGTTTCTTCACCGTGTATCAAGCCGCTTCCCAAGAAGGTTGGGTGTTCATCATGTACAGGGCCATCGACAGCTTACCGGGATGGAAAGCAACATTTTACTTCACAACAATGATATTCTTCTTGGCTTGGCTAGTCAAGGTATATATGTATATAGATTGAATTGTTACATTGAAAATAATGGGACATTGAAGTGGGTTTTCTTTTTGCAACGGGTTTTCGTAAGAATGTGTTCATTGCGGTCATAACGGAGACTTTCAACGAAATCAGAGTCCAGTTCCAGCAGATGTGGGGAGTAAGAGGACACATCACCGATCAGTCACCATCGCAGGTAATTCCTTTCTGTCATATATATTTTATAGTTTTCTATAATTTCTTTGCTGTGTTTTGGAGAGATGTAGTTTTGAAACATTACTTTATTGGTCCGCGTATAAAAAGTAGGTGAGTCTTAAACTTCGGAAGTTTGCCCATAATTTAGCAAGGATTTATAATAATGTAGGAAATCTTTACGACATGTAGAGATTGTTTAGGCGAATTAAAAAGAACCCGTTTCTGCGGATCTTCTCTCATGAGCTAAGGAGTCTTTGGATTTTTCAAGTACTGATCGCTTATATCTTAACTGAAATTACTGTACTTCCCTTCCCTCAAATTGCCGTACGCATTTGTGACAATTCATTGCAAAACATTCTGGTAAACAATGTTACTGTGGTTCAGCGTGGGCCAAAAATCGATCGTGAATGGGGAAACTCGACGCGCTTGGAGTGGCTCGAGCGGCCGGTCGAATATTCACGCCACTCCATCCACGCCGCGCCACGCCACTCCATCGGCGCCACGCCACGCCGCGCCGCTCCGCGCCACGCCACGCCACGCCGCGCCACTCCGCGCCACGCCACGCCACGCCACGCCACTCCGCGCCACTCCGCGCCGCGCCACGCCACGCCACGCCACTCCATCCACGCCGCTCCATCCGCGCTACCCCAGTCTACTCCACGCCACGGCACTTTAATCTACGCTATGCCCAGCCCAGCCCATAAAAATTTCAAACCTCCAAGTTATTCCCTTATTTCTTTATTCGCGCCCAAAGTTAAAAATGTTGCAAACCTATCATTTTCGAATAATTTTCACAGCACTGTATATAGATTATAAATAACTGAAAAATATAGAAATAATTATCGATAAAATTCTTTAAAAAGTCTTGGCAAAACGTGCACAGATCTTTCAATTTTGTGAGATGTACCCGACTTGTTTTCTTAGGTATTTTAATCTTGACATTGGTAGATTCTTGCCGGGGATGACTTAGGTTGGAAACTAGTGACTGTCGATGAGAACAAACCACGTGGCAAAGCGCCTAAAGTTTGCCAAAAATTCATCCAGTCCGCCGGATTCCAACTGTTCATAATGGCGGTTCTGTTGGCCAATGCCATGTTGGTGGCCAATATGTCTTTTAAGCACGATGGTCGTGAACTGAGTGAATTTTACATTAACATCTACCGTGCCGAGGTAATTAAACAAATGTTACACTTAAATGAATGCAATTTCTTACTCAGGCGGTTAAATGCAAACTTCCAGGTTGGATTCACTATGTTTTTTGACATTGAAGTTCTGTTGAAAGTCTGGTGTTTGGGCTTCAAAGGGTATTACAAACGGTCCCTTCACAAGTTTGAGTTGCTCTTGGCGATCGGAACCACTTTGCATTGCATTCCTCCTTTCTACATGTCCAAATTAACATATTTCCAGGTATTTTGCTACATAGTATCCATCTTTTTTGCGAACTATATTTAAACGAGAGATAATTTTCCAGGTTTTGAGAATCGTAAGACTAATTAAAGCCTCACCGATGCTGGAAGATTTCGTCTATAAAGTAATATAGACAGTATCATGTTGAATAGTATTCACAAACTAAGCTTATATTGTAATTATTCGGGCAGATTTTTGGCCCTGGGAAAAAACTGGGCAGTTTGATCATTTTCACAATGTGTCTTCTCATCATAACTTCGAGCATCAGTATGCAACTTTTCTGTTTCTTGGAAACTTATCCGAAGTTTGAAACTTTTCCTGAAGTAAGTCACTTTGAATTATTTGGTTTAACATGATAATAATGAGGTAATAATATATAGGCCTTCATGTCGATGTTTCAAATATTGACTCAAGAAGGTTGGATCGAAATAATGGATGAAACTATGCACAGGACAAGTGAAACAATAGCTCCTCTTGTGGCGATTTATTTCATACTCTACCATCTGTTCGTCACTCTGGTGAAATACCAATTTTTATTCTGGAATTAATTAAACATTCAGTAAAACACGTTTTTTATTTAAAACTCCTCCTCAGATCGTACTTAGTTTATTTGTGGCCGTTATTCTGGACAATCTGGAATTGGACGAAGACATCAAAAAGATAAAACAAGCTTAGTATATATAATGATATAATGTAATGTTGTTAAAAAGTGAGCAATTTATATAAAGTAAATGTGAATTAGTTGGAAGCGAGAGAACAAAGTGCGGGAATAAAGGAAACTTTGCCGATTAGAATTAGGATATTTGAGAAGTTTCCTGACAGACCTCAAATGACAAAGCTGCACCGTGTCCCGTCTGATTTTAACCTCCCTAAGGTACATTTTGTTTGGATTACAGTTAATGATATTAACAATAATAAGGATTGTTCAATAGATTCGAGATAGTTTTATGAAGCAATTTGTTGAAGAAGAAGACGATCTGATGATCGCTTCTAAGCCGGAAGGTGAACTGGAAGGGGCTTCGATTTACAGGAGATTTCACGCACTTAGACTTCTGGCTAATCCTGCCAAGAAAAGCATTCTTAACAGGGAACAGAAGAAAGCAGCTCTGCAAGCGATCATTATGTATGCAAGAAATGAAGTATTATAACTAATTTTGCCAACAAGTAGTATATGAAATAACTGCAAGTGAATTTGGTTACAAGAATAACCATAACTTTGCATGTCTTAACATTTCATTGCAATAACATTGGAACATGAGTTGTATGCTGTATTTATACAGGGTGTTTCACAATTCAGGGGACAAACTGACGGTATATTCCCTGCATGAAAACAAGACAAAGTTCCTATAAACCTGTTCCTAAGTAGGACTTACATAAAATGTGACATCCATAATTCATGCTCCCCGCATCTTTATTAGAAACGCATAATGGAAAGATCTGGGGAGCATGAATTATGGATGTCGCATTCTATGTAGGTCCTACATGGGTACATGCGTTTATGGGAACTTTGTCTTGTTTTCATGCAGGGAATATACCCTGTCAGTTTGTCCCCTGAATTGTGAAACACCCTGTAGATTAGTGCAAATCTAACTCGTACAGAAACTTTTGCATTGATATTTTGCAATCAACTGTTCAACTAATTAAACCTGGAAAAGTTATAAACATACTTAGGCATGATCAGAAAGAATAATCTAGTGTTGAATTATATAGTGAAACTCGGGAGAATTAATTTTTCCGGTATTAATTTTATACTTAATTATTACTAAACAAATGTCACTGCACAGTGGCTGCATTCGTTTTTCGCACAACTATATGATTCTGATAATTTAATTAATCATATTATTATAGTTCTGTAGATTATATATATATCTGATTACAAGTGTGAAAATTCAAAATCAGATTCGGTAATTCCTGCAGCAGTTGTTCAATTAATTTAAATACTATATATAATCTACTAGATGGTTATTATTGAATTGGTTTAGTAGTCATGATTTGGTCTCATAATCCCCCAAAAAATTATTAGATAAAACTCGATTTTCTTTTATATTTGTCATGCTTTGTGGGAAATTCAAGGAATTGATGAATTATAAGTCATGCAGCCATTGTGCAATGAAGTGTTCTTGTTTAACCCATATGCATTCATCTAATAATTTGGCATGTATTTACTACTTTCTAACTCCTAACAGTGATTCAAACAACCAGAGATTGTTAATTGGTGATTCTGGAAGTATCCCCGTTCCTGGGAAAATGCAACTCGGAGGGCAAAAGCATGTTCGCTTAGACCAAAAGTATATACCTACTTAACAAACATTTCCCTCTTGTATCGCTCGGTATATACAGTAAAATTGTGGGAATTGGCATAACAGAAATATTGATGACAATTATACAGAAGTACGAGGAGAAGTGTTAGAAGCGGATCCATGAAGATCAAGCAGACAAATTACGATCAACTGCGTGAAGACGGAGGGGATTTATCTTCCATGAACAGCACCAGTAGTAGTAGGAGGACTCAAGATTTAGACATTAAGATGCTGCAGCAGAAAAGGCAGCAAGCGGAGATAAGGAGGTTATATACATAATGATGATAATCACGACTGTATTAGCTAATAGGGCATCTTTGTTTATATAAGGAATCAGAGGGAAGAAGATCTGAGAGAAAACCACTCGTTTTTCGATTCCCCTCTCTTCGTTGTGGGCCGTGAAACAAGGCTGAGGAAAATATGTCAGACCATTGTCTATGCCAGGTATAACCCGCATCAAAGGGACCCGATTACAGGAAAAGAAAGGAAGATTCA